>JAPYYX010000275.1:0-86641 GCA_030522605.1 Cremastinae sp. B BG-2022a
GGATGCTTCTGACTCAGATCCTTTAGATTTGGAGGATGATTTTGAATGTGCCTTGGAAGCAGCAGATGCTTCCGATTCAGATTCAGATCCTTTAGATTTTGAGGATGATTTTGAATGTGCAGATGCCTTGGAAGCAGCAGATGCTTCTGATTCAGATCCTTTTGAGCCAGAAGTGGAAGATGCTATGGAAGAAGCAGATGCCTTAGAGGCTGAACTAGCTCCCGACTTCGAATGTGAGGATGCGGATGCGCTAGATGTGGCAGATGCAGAGGATTCGCTTCCTGATTCACCACTTTCCTCACTTTCACTTTCACAGCTTTGATCTTCGCCTCCATGGATGTGTTTTAAGTGCGAATCCCCAGATTTATCCAATTTTTGATGCAATTCGGTTATGCTTCGGTGAACAGCAGGTACATTTGGTGCACTCAGCACAAATGTGACCGCCGACGCAAATATCAAATATTTTAAAACTGAAAAACAAAAAAAGATCAGTTAAATAAATGTATGCAATAATTTTTTTAGTTAATATTTTTTTTCCGAATTCTACATGAAAGTACCTATCATTGCAGTGTCTCTTTGGTCCTAACTGCACCTTAGACCGACTCACATGGATGGTGGAAGGCAACGGCGACTGCTATTTAAGTGCATTCACGAAGTCTTCTTATATACGGCAATCTTCATTATTGTTGCCTTATCTCTCTTCCTCATACCGTTTTAAGAATGTGCAGCTTTGATAAAATTTATCGCTATTATTTTACCAAAGATACTGCGCCGCCCGAATTCAGTGTTTCTTTCCCCCTCCGTTTTGCTAATACATATATGCTAACAACAAATTAAATTATTTACCAACATGATATTGAAACATCCATGATTATTTTATGTCAATCATGTCCTCGGTAAAGCGAATAATTGAAAAGCTACATGTTCATTTGTTGGTGCTAAACTTTTCTGGGCCTATCAACTGCACGAAATTAGATTTGAATGTTGATCTCGATCTTCCGCAGAAAAATTGTTCATCACCTAAACGAGCATTTCTGAAATTAAATTGATTTCATATATACAAATATAAAAATTTATTAATACTAATAACAACGAAGAAATACACTGTTGCATATTTATGAGCTAATTGAATTGAACATGAATGTGGTTGAGAGAATAAAGATGAGATTAATTGAAACTTTTTTTCTGAATACACATTTCACGACTTAACAATTTTCGTACATCCTTTCTACGTAAATACGCATTCATGAAAAATTATCCATTTTCATTAAACAATTTTTTCTGAAATACTTTTTTGTTTATCACATCATGAGCATGTATTTGATATTTTGTTCATAAACAGCATGGAAAAGCTCATCACTCGAAGATTCTTAAAGATCGTGTGAAAATGAGGAATAAAAGGAAAAATTCACACGCTCTCAGCGATAAAGAAAATGTGAATGTCGTTGAATACGTTGATGGCCTGTGATCATTTATTTTCACATGACAAAGATTTCATCAATTGTTTGACATACTGTGACGCTACATACATTCGCTATTATTATTGCAATTGGTGGTGGCGTGCGTACATGATGCATGACGCACATTAGGCGACAAATACATTTTCTTTTCGGAAACTCAACTTTCAAGACACATTTTAATGTTTGTTATTTTTTCCCGAAATTCTCCACGTGCGTGCTCACTTTTACAATGATGTACGAAATTTAGACTACGAAAAACACTTGTAAACTTCCGCAAAGTAGCATTCGGATATCCGCGTACAAATTCTGCACTCGTTTTTCGTTCTTCGGGCAAGAAGATATTTCCTTTTTTTAATGTTTATAAAAAGATATTAATAAATCTAAAAAAGTTTTTCTCAACATTTCTATAATTTAAATTTATTTTCTTTCCACTGTTTTACATTTCCTTATAGATTTTTCAAGATTTTTTATTTACAAGTTAAATATTCTAATGGAATATTTCTGTCCTCATAATTATTTTCTCGAATTTTCCATCCATAGCCAGGATGCATCGGTAAAGAGGCACATGTGTAAATTCTCTCAGGAGATGGTTTGCAACGTTTTTACGTTAATTCCGAGTCACTGAAAAGCAAACATTGGTAACATTCCGTCATTACGACAGCTTCAGAAAAATTTCATCGATACTAAGGAAAAAAGCTCATTTTTTCAGTTGAATCTCCAATGGTAACAAATTGTCCCATACGTTGCTTACTCATTTTTATCGATATCAGAAAAATGGTGAGAGAACTTTAACGCAAAATCTCTAATGAAGAATCAAACTCGTAATAAATTTTGACCGCTTGACCTGTACTTTATTCAACATGATAACAATGAACCCATAAAGAGCCTGACGTGTCGATAAAAACAATTTTATTTTTTTCCTGTATATATTATTCTAAGGGAAACGCGTTTATGGTACATCATTCATTTTATGTTTTTTCATTTTATCAATTCCAAAATAAAATAATTTAGCTCGTGGTCTTAGCGCTGTACGAAAATAATCATTGTTGCTTCTGAAAATAGTGATTGTTGTTTTAAATACGAATACACGAGGCACAGCTGTATTTCCGCTCTCTGTGTACTGCATAAGCCTATGCACGAGCTCGCCGCCCAATATTTGCATACACCGAATTATTTGTTTTATTGGAAATCGATACAGGTGAGCCTTCATATTTTTCCCCCTTTTATCCTCAGTTTGCTTGCAAACTGTTGTTATCCTTTGCCAAATTCTCAATCGCCAAAATTATTTACCTGTTGTTGATTGATCGATTAACTGCATAATTAATATAGTCGATAATCCCGTGTTACGATATTGCACGTGCTCTCAAACATGCGTAAATCCAATCAACAGATTTATTGTAACTATATAATTTCGATTTTGTAATTCAAATGAGAGGCATTTAAATTTTACGTAGTACAAATAAATTGTACTACGCGAACCAAAAAAATTACATATATTGACTCAATAATTGCTGAACTTGGACGAAAAACAAATAATAGGAATAAAATGAGGTATAAATACATTTGATATGATATTATACTTTGATTATTCTTCTCATTCTGAATTTTTTTAAGACTTGTTTACAATCTACGAATCATAATAAATTGATTAACATAGTGGCGCTGCAGCGTGTCGTCAGCTAGCTGACTTTTGAGTCTCCGGCAAAAGTATTTGTATTTACGATTGATCGTATTGTGAACGATTTGAGCTTAGTTAGTGTATCAAGATATTCTCAAGTACAATGAACTTTATTGTGAATATTTGGTAGTAATCGTGTTTCAATTTATCAATCATTGTTATTATATCTGATATTAAACTCGATATTTTGAGGTTAGAAGTGTATATTCTAGAGGTTAACAACTTTTCGTTGATGACAATCAAATTTGAAAAGAAAAATGAATGGTCGATGCTGCTGTAACGGCGAACACAGAGATGAGGCTGAAATTGGAGTAGAATACAGTTTATATCAAAAAATAAATAAAGATTCAGTTGAATGTTTAAATGAGCGAGAAGAAGGTTCTGGAGCAAAAGTTTTCAAACCATGGGAGGAACGTCTAGCCCAAGATAAAGTTCGCTTCAACATACAATTACAATTACTACACTTTCGTTTTTCAAATAAAGTAATGATATTTACAATATTTTCTTTTTCTCTAGTTTGTGGAGAGCGATGATGACGACGAGTTGCTGTTTAATATTCCGTAAGACATTTTAAAAAATCAGTTTTTAAAACAGATTCATTGTGAATTCCATTTTTATATATTTACAAATTTGTTTTAGATTCACCGGAGATGTTAAATTGAAAGGAATTATTCTAATCGGCGGGTCCGATGAACTGCAACCGGTGAAAATGAAATTGTAAAGTTTTGTTTACTATTAGAAGTAGCTATCATTTAATATAATTTAATATACATGAATTTTTTTATTAATTAATTTCTGTTCTTGCAGGTTCAAGAATCGTCCAAGTATGAGTTTTGATGATGCTAGTTCTGCTTGCGATCAAGAATTTGAACTTGTTAATGATCAATACGGTGTTCACGAATATCCAATCAAGTAGGATCATTTTCTTTGAAATTGGACTCAAAAAACTAATTTAAATTTCTCTCACCATAAATCTTACACTGTGAATTTAACATTTTTGATTAAAAATTTACTCATTTTCAGAGTTGCTAAGTTTTCATCTGTTAATCATCTGAGTATTCATCTCAGCGGTAAGGAGGAGAGGACACGGATATACTACATTGGATTAAAGGGTGAATGGACCCCTGGACATCGTCACGGAGTGACGATATGCGCTTACGAGTCGCGTCCGCAGATCAGTGATCACCAGACTGACTTGACGAACGATATACCCCGGGAAATCCAGTGATCCAAAAATCGTTTTTCAAATACTTTCAATATGAAATTATACATGTAACAGTCAGTGATTCATACAAAATTAAGATTTGCATTTTTCTAAAAAATTGTCTTATTTTTTGGAGGAGGATAAGAGATATTTTACGATTTGACGCTCATCGACGAGGACACGCTCTCCCTCTTTGTCCGGATTTATTTTCGTCTCATCCGGATTCACATCCACAAAAATAAAAAGCGATCTGAATTTAATCCAAAAAATACATTCAATGTCAAGGAAGTTGCGAAAAAAATCTGAAACAAAGAATCAACATAAATTCATACTATATACTTCGATAATTTATTTTTTAAAGGAATAACATTTTTTGGCAGTAGAAAGAAATTTTTATACCATGAAAATAATTTTACGAAGATAAACACTATTTTTAAATAAGAAATTTAAAAAATTGAAAAATAGTTTCTGAGTAGAAAAAATGAATACACATTGGTAGTAAAAAATGCGGCAAGTGTTGAACTTTCATCTTCTTTGTTGGCGATAGCGAGCGCAGCGGAAGTGGGAAAGCGCTCGCGTCAAACGCGTATCGCGAAGCGTACATTTTCACTCGGCAAATGTACGGAGGGATCGACGACGAACGGAGGAGATAGTCTCGCACGCGTTCGAGAAGGCATGCAAATTCGCGAGAATAACGAGTGAGCATTCGCGCCTCCGCCTTCTCCACGGTATTTATAGGCGAAGAAGCCTCGTTCTCGCGAAACTCTATTTTCCAACTAGACTCGATTCTTCCGCAATTAATCGTTAAGAAATAATGAAAATAAAATTTTCTATACAAACAGATAACTAACTTCTAAACTTTGAAATTAAAATGAAACGGAAAATAAAGTTGTAATAAAACAAAATAAAAAAAATAATTCAAAATGAGATTGAAATGTTATTTATTAAATTGCGAATAATTTCTAAATATTTTCGAAATTTTAAAATACATTTCAATTCTTCAGGTGATAATATTCTAGTGAAAATGCGACAAACATTTTTTCTTACGGCAATGTCTTAGAAGTTTATCTACAATTAGACGCACATTTGGTGATATCGGAAATGCATTGGATAATTGGAGTCGATTGTCACAGGTACGAAAAAAGTTGTATTTATTTTTATTCAGTTTTAGTTAATGGAATTTTTTCGCTCTTAAAATTATTTTCCCGTTTAAAAATAAATAACAATTTTAGTATACTAGTTACAGCGATCAGTTCTTTGAAAGTTCCTTGATCATTAAAATTTAAATAAAAAAAATATAAGAATCTTCCGCGTTTTTAATTTAAAAAGTTTTTAGCATTTAATATGACCAAATATTTACTCAAAAGCATTCAAAAACTTTTTTACGTATAAACAAAATTTGAACTAAAAAATCAAAAAAAAAAAATTTTTTTTACAATTGATTTTAAAAACCGAAGAAAGATCTGTTCAGATGTCTTCAAGTAAATTTTCTAAATTGTAAACTTTCAGTGCAACAAAATAATGGAGGATAAAGACTCGAGAAAACAAATGTGTTGCGAGTCTTGTCATGCTTTTCAGTTTTATCAGATAAGTTTAGCAACGGTAGCACTGTCTGCAAACACGCTTGTAAATCGTTTGAGATTCAATCGCGATAAGGATTGATTGATTAGAGGTTATTGGCACAAGTGATCCGAATTCCCACACTAGAATAATTATTCTCAACTAGACGCAAATTGTATATTTCACGAAACAAATTATTCGATCAGAATACAGAAAAAAAAAATATTTATCAATTTAAAAACTTTTTTAACTCCATTTTTTTGTTTACCGAAAAACAAATCAACAATATCGTTATCTTAATTTTCATCTCAGATCAAGAGGGGCTCGACGCCAAGTATGAAACAAAAAGTAAATTATTCGAGAATAATTAATCCATCGTCGAAAGTTATCTGGGTCAAAAATTATGAGCTAATTCCTGTCAATCAAAAAAATATTCGTGCAGGAAAGCATGCAAGACTTTTCTCATAAACACCGGTCGTCAAGCCCTCGCGTCACAAGTTCGGAATACCAATGAAAAAAAAGTCTCAATCGAAACAGATAGATTTGTTTATTACAGCGTGGCATCAATTACGAATAAAAAAGTCAAATTTTTTGCAATTGAATCGAGAGGGGAAAATGAAAATAAAAAAAATCACTCAACGATAGTCTGGAACGTTCTTGCAGCCTGTTTAATTTTTAAAATTTCGAGTGAACTTTGTACTCGGAGATAGAGCAAACTCGGGATAGAATTTTTCTCGAAAAATATTGAGCCGATAAGCGCAAGCGAGAGCAAAGATCGTAGCTCGGCTCGTATTTAGTGCTCGAAATCTGACGATCGAGCGAATCTGGTAAAATTTATCGAAAATCGTGAATACATTGTTTACACGATAAACGCCGTGATGGCACTCCCTGCCTTATTTTTTTCACACGAGCAAACACGCGATAACACTATGACATAGAAACCCATTCAAAATCACTTCAAGATACTTTTTGCAAAAAATAAATGTCGATTAAAACGAGATTTACAATATTTTAATTATGCAAAATAACAAATAAGTATTGTAAATTTTGATAAATTTTTATTTTTGAAGAATTTTTAAAAATATTTTTAAACTATTAATTTCTAAATCCGAGCACGCGTTTATTCGGTTGATAAAAAAAAATCGTAAAAATTTACAAGGCGACCCCGATAAGACTTAATTGTTCGGTAACTTGGATCTTTGGATATCGGATAAGATTTTAATCGATTTATACCATCAGTGATCTCTTCAGACGTCTGACTAGGAAATTTCGAAATCGTGTGCACAGAGATTTCTTAAAAAAATTATTGCTCGAAGATAACGCGACTCTAAAAATTATATTCTTTATATTAGATTAATAGACTGAAAACGTGAAAAAAATTCGTAAAAACCAGATAAGGCGATATGAATAGGTAGCAAAAGTCTCGGTACACAGTCCGCATTCCATTCTTCAACCTTTCTATATATTTATCTGGTCACCGTCCACGTGTAATCGACGAGTGGCAAGATCTCAGGAATTGCGTCGTGTGACCTCGTCCCGATATCGCTGCTAACTCTATTCCGTTTAATTCGCTCAGTGAAGGAAAAAAACACCGGGAATCGTTAAGTAAATCCCCGCTCGTCGACAAAATTGAAAATTTCTTTCGCTGAGTCTAACAAATTACAGAGCAGAGTGGAACGTAAAATATTTCAAAATCTTAACATTCTCTTTTGTCGTTCAGAATCATCAAAAAAATTTCTATTTTGTTTAAGTAAAATAAAATATTTTCGCAATTACAAATTTTGTCGACGCTTCAACTCAATAAGAGAAAAACTTTAATTATTATTCAACAGTGAATAAAATTTTTATCTAAAATTATTAATATTAAAGAATACTTAACGTTAAAATGAAGTTGGAAAAAACTTTCCATTATTTCTTCATTAGATAAAATCATCCAAGAAATTAATATTTTCTTCGAGTGACTCAGCTCGAAGGATAAAAAAAGTTTGGAAACTATTCAACCGCGGTGAATAGCATTTTATCGTCGCGATTCAACGAGAGTCTTGCCAAACCGGAAATCCTTCATTAAAATAATACTAGACGATCGAAGTTTGAGTGTAATTAAATTTTCTGATAAATTATTTTTCGCTTAAAAAAATGATGAATTATCGGTTGCTCAAAAGTTTTTATGGTCTCGGGTCTTATAAATCGGCATTCCCTTGACGCGAGAAAATAATTAAAACCAGCACGATGCACTTTCAACGAAAACAAATGTCATTGCACTGGCAGACTGCCACGATTTTCTTCGTGGGGGATTCCCCCTCTTGGTCTCTTTCTCAGGCTTGGCATCGGGGCAAGCGCGAGGCGCCCCGCACTTTCTCGACAACGAAAAGTTCAATTGAAGAGTTTACTAACCGCGAGGATGTCAAAGACGAAGAGAGAGACGGAGAAATCGAAATATCGCGACCTGCGACACGTGGCAACATTTTATTATTTTCTGTTTCTAACGTCAGATTTAGCAATTTTCCTGCTTTAATTTAACAAACAATTTAATTTTCTGATATCACCGTGAGGATCAGTATTCAACGGTTTATTTACATGAATATTTTCAATTTTTTTTTTTTGAGAACTTGCCTGACATCGTGCCAAACGATTATCACAATGAGTTGGTTTACAACGAGGAGAACGCGTTTATTAGAGATCCAAAATAATTGACATACGAAATTTCTATTAAAGGCATGGAAAAATATTATTGTATCCCGATGATTCATCTCGTGCTGTAACGCTGCACACGCTGGCGCGTGTCAGCTTTTCGAAGTTTTATCACTGACGAGTGACACGTGCTAAACCAGAGGCAGCATTTTAAATACATTTGTCGCGAGATAAATGAAATTGTGACTTTCCACAATTTTGATTTTTCAAATTATCCTCCCAAGCAAATATTTTTAACACGAAATGAAATATACGATTGCAATTTTTGCTCTTTCAATTTAAGAAAATTTTGTCTGTTGAAAAATGAAAAAAGATTTTTCTTTCTTGCTCGTAGGACTCGCTCGTCGGCGACTCCCGGACCGGGACTTCGATAAAGGCGTAAAGAGATAACCGGAAGAAAGATAATATTAATTCAATGGCGAAGCACAAAAGAGACGGAATCGCGGGATGGCTCAAATAAAAGCCCATGAGGCGTGCGAATGGAAAATGGAACGAAGGAGATGAGTCAGAAGCCGAGAGACTCGTATCCGCGAACAAAGCATCGAAACACGAACGCTTACGCGAGCTTATTCTCTTTATTCGTCTTATCTGCAATTTCTTGACGGTCAAGACATTTTTTCATTATTTTAATACAAATTACAAACATGTAATTGATCGATTGACATTTCACGAAGGAAATAACGAAAAGATTCTAGTCGTCTGGTATTTTTAAAATTAAATTAAAAAAAAAATGTTTATTGGTCGATTTTAGTTTTATAATTAATTTAAGTTGATTCTGAAGTGATTGAGAAGTGAATTATCTGGTGGAAGGTTGATGGAAATATAGCTGAAGAAATTCGTTCTCACGTTTGACGGAAAAGAAACTTTTTGCCACCACCACCAGTCATCGGAGCATCGGTCAGCCAAGAGCACGATCGCGCGAGCTTTACGCGAGTATATCAGTCGCTGCGAGTCGGGAGGAAGGCACACGTCACGTACTTGACCGAAGTGTAAACGACACGTGAACTTATAAATATTTATCCTGAAGAATTGAAGCCCGAAGCTCGAGAAGAAATTAAGGAAAAACCAATCAAAACGAGGAATTAATAATCAAAATACCAAAGCCCAGTGAATTTAAATTTAAGAAAATTATTACGTACGAAATAAAAAAAAATTTTAATGCAAAAATCAGTTTAGAAATAAAATTATTCTTATTTCGTGTGAACCAGTGAAGTTTTTAGTGCGATAATTAAAAATGTAAAAATTTGAATTTTCGTTTGATAAAGCTCGCGTGTAACTGTTATTGTTGTTCGGAAATTGACAGATGAACGGATATCGGAACCTCGAGAAGAAGAGCAATGCTCCGGGCCGATTAAACGAAAACGATACGTGTCGACCTCTCGGGCTTATTCGATAAACCGAATTTTTTTATTATTTCTGGTGTCGAAAGCTCCGCAACATGCGCCTCGAGTGATTTTTCCACAATAATTTAAAAAAAAACAAGAGGGATCAAAATCAAAAAATAAATGAGTTAAAAATATTTTATTAATATGATTCACAATAGACAGAAAAGTTTAGAATTTGACTCTACGATTTAGAGTCAAAATCTCGTCGTAATTTGGGAATAAAATAGTGGAATAAAGTTTCGGAGTCATGGCCAATTCGACGAAGAAAAAAATCGTCGGACAGATGACAAACGGCGAAGGATCGTTAAAGGTCCCTAAGAGGGACGAGGAGAAAGGTTTGCGCGAGGATGTCGAAGAAAAGACTTTTCCCTGCGTGGAGCAGCCACCCCCGCCGGACGGTGGTTGGGGTTGGTTCGTCGTTTTTGGATCTTTCATGATCCACATTGTCAGTGAGTAAAAAAAAATTCTCAATCTTCATTTATAAAAAATCCGTAGACGTGACAGTCGTAGATCGAACGATAAAATGTGTACAATTATTTTTATTAAATTAATTAATCTTGACAAAAATTATTTTTCACGTTTGATTTAATTTTGGAATTGAGTAAATTTTGTAATATTGAGATTAACGAGATAATGTTTGTGTTTAATTTCATTTCGTGACGATTTTACTCAACGTGTTTCCTTCGATCGTACTTCTCACGAATTTTCATCTCGCCAGGCACGTGGCTTTGTCATTGACACAATTTTTCTCCCAAGACTTTCTTGATATCCTTGACGAGACGAGAATTTATTTTTTTTACACTCATGAAATTCTTTTAACTGAAAGAAAATGCTTACGAATTATTTTTTTAGCTGATGGCGTAACTTATTCCTTCGGTGTCTTCTACCTGGAGCTTTTGTATTATTTTAACGAGAGCAAAGGAGCCACGGCATGGATCGCATCGATTCTAGTCGGCGTCACGTTATGCTCTGGTAAAATTTTTTACATATTTATTGTATTTTATAATTAAGAATAGTAACAATGAAAAACATTTACTAAATTAAATATGAAAAAAAAATTATAAATAAAATATGAGATAAAATGTAAAAAATATTTTATAAACAATGTACAAATTTGTAGATAGAGAAATAATTCATTTAATTTAACTTCAGGACCGATATCAGGGATGTTCGTAAACAAATACGGATGTCGAGCCGTGACGATCGCCGGTTCGATATTAGCGAGTGTTTGCCTCCTAATCAGTGTCTGGGCTCGAAGCGTCTTTGTCCTGTATTTTACAATCGGACTTGGAACAGGTGAAACAATTTAAAAAAAATTTTTTTTATTTATCAAATTATTTTGAAAATTAAATCCAAAATTTTCTTCCTGACTGCAATCGTAAGGAATGTCAAAATCCACCAGGTAATTTGGTAGGATTTTTATTTAAAAGATTCAAATATATATGAAAAAAAATTTCAATTTAATGTGAATGTGATGAATTTTTGGTTTTTTATGTTACAGGCCTCGGGTTCGGACTCATTTATTTACCAGCGATCGTCAGTGTAACTTGTTACTTCGAAAAGTATCGTTCCCTGGCGACGGGAATCGCTGTCTGCGGCTCCGGGCTCGGGACCCTCGTCTTCGCGCCTTTCATCGAGTGGCTGATCGCGAGCTTTGGCTGGCGTGGCGCCATGATGATTACTGCCGGGATCGTCTTAAATTGCATAATCTTCGGGGCGATGTTCCGACCCCTGGAACCGGTCGAGACCGTCGTCTCTGTCCCCATGAAGGTTTTTTACAGTTTCAATCATTTCAAACGCTATAAACATTTTTTTATCAATTTGTTTATGTTAAAAATCATTAGAAATATTATTTAATATTTTTTATACAGTTTTTGTTATTTAAAAAATTTTTTAAATATTTTTTTCAGGATTTATTGAAAAATGGCAAGCAACCTGTAGAAAGGAGACGATCAAACGAATTGCCCATGAAAAACGGTTTCGGTCGTCCTTACAGCGCGATGAACGTGAATCACGCTAAGGAACACCTTCTGAATGGTCACAATGGCACGACGAACTCCATAAGAGTCGCTCTGAGCCAGCCGATTCTGATAACAAAAGAATCCGGTGCACATGGTCCAGACTCGATAAAATCATTCGGTAGCGGAATTATGCATCGGAGAGACGTTTTTTATCAAGGAAGCGTCGACAACGTTCGTAAAAGATGGTACCCAAAAATATTTGAGTTTTATTATTTTTATTTTTATCGTTAAATTCTCGACAAGAACAACCAACAAATTAAAATTTATTTTAATGTAAAAAATACTAATGTGATTTTTTTCAAAATTTATATTCATTTGTCCAATATCAAAGAAAATTATCTGCGATCTTGATTGAATTCTTATACAATTTTTTCACATGTAAGGACATATCGATAAAAATTTGATGAAATTTGACGAAACTATTCTAAAATGTCAATCACGTACTCATTGCTTCAAAATTATCATCTAAATAGTTCGTGAGTAATTGAATTAGAATTATTCTCATAGTTTGAAATTTTTATATTAACATTTAATATTCATAATTTTTTGAGGACAACAATTTAGAAAAAATAATGTTCTCACGTGTCTCACATAGAATGGACTTTTCTGTCGATTTCATCGAATTTTGACATCATCTTCACTTTTACTAGAAAAATATCTTAATTCTTAATTTTTATTTTTCTCAAAATAAATCTTTTTTTCCTCTTTTACAAATCCATGGATGCATTTTTCAGCGAGTCATTCGCCTGCAGCGAGGAAGCAGGAACCAGACGTAAAGCGTCCCTGCGAAGTTTGACGACCGACGCAACACGAAAACTTAATCAAGCTTCCGAGTGCAATCCTTGCGGTGAAGAAACCATGGGAGTCCTGCAACAGATGTTGGAACTCTCATTGCTCAAGGATCCCGTTTTTCTACTATTTGTACTTTCCAATTTTTGTACAAGTATCGGTTTCAACGTCCCCTACGTTTATTTAGTGGTAAGAAAAATTTATAAATCTCATCTATCAATAAATAATAAATACAATAATTAAAAAAAAATTTCATACTATAATTATTATTTTGCAATTTTTATATCGATATTAATTAAATTTTTATATTAAATATTTAAATAAAAATGTTTCAGGCCCAGGCTAAAGAACGTGGCATTGACAAGGACGTTTCGAGTTATCTTCTAGCCATAATCGGTATCGCGAACACCGTAGGTCGTGTCGTTCTTGGCTACCTCTCGGACAAACCTTGGATCAATCGACTTCTCGTTTACAATCTTTGCTTAACCGTTTGCGGCTTCTGTAAATTTTTTTTAATTTTTAATTCTCAATATTACGAATTTTCATAAAATATTTCTATAAATTAAAATTTATTTTTCTTTAGCTACTGTGCTGAGCGCATTTTGCGAATCTTTTTCATCTTTCGCACTCTACGGAATCGTCTTCGGATTCACAGCAGGCGCTTACGTTGGATTGACCTCCGTCATCCTCGTCGATTTGCTCGGTTTGGACAAACTGACAAATTCATTTGGGCTTTTGTTGCTCTTCCAAGGCTTCGCCTCGCTTCTCGGACCGCCGATTGCTGGTACGATCAAACTTTTATGTTACTTTTATTTTTGTGTGTTTCTTTTTTTCATGACGTAGGAATTACATCTTCCACTTTCACTTTTCATTTTCAATTCGTGTCATCATTGGAAAAAATGATAAATTTAATATTTTTTTTCTCAGGCTGGCTGTACGATGCCCTAAATTCGTACGATCCGGGTTTCTTCGTCGCCGGATCAATGATCGGGATAAGTGGATTAATGCTGTTCTTCATACCGCCCCTGCAGAGAAGAATCCAAAGAAAAGCCGTCAAAGAGAATAGACTAAAAATGGCTGGCGTTACCTCGTAGCGACCAATTTGTTTTATATCATATTTTAATTGATATACTTTTATTTCTACTGTTATTATTAAAATTTACAATATTATCATTATTTTTAAAATAATTTTCAAACTCGATTGTACCGACCGAGCTGAACTTTCATACCGATCGAGCACGCGGTCGGTAATCAATTTTCTACTTTATCTTCGGTGGATAAAAATCCGTTTCTCCTTATCTACAGTCGATAAAAATGAAACGAGATATTATCGACTGAAAACGATCTCGTATATTTAGAAAAAAATTTTCAAATGTTTACTTTGTTTCACTGGAGAAGAAAATTGGAATTCCCTGGAACGATTTTAACGCGTTGCGTACTTCGAAACGATCTCAACGAGTCACGTATTTCGGAAGCCATGAAATGGGAGTCGTAAAAATTTTCAACATGATCGTCAATGTCAAGTTGTGAGAGAGTGACGAAAATTTATCGAAATTGATTTTCCTACTGACGAGAATTCATCGAATGGAGACCTTAAAAGGGAAAAACGATAAAAATGCGTGGGCGTGTGTCCGCCGAGTCGACTCGAACTTTCCGAGACTTCTGCATGAGCTTTTCGTCGTCTCTCGCGAAGTCGAGATGGAAAGGCTAATAGCATCCAGTGGGTAATAGGGTACCTTGGGGGCGGAGTTGGAGCTCTGAGGTTTTATTCAAATTTCAAAGGACCCGAAAAAGCGACACCGCACGGTCCTCATTATTTTTTTCGCCCGTGTGCCCACGCTCACATGTGTTCCTTGCTACTCGTCTCTGAGTATTAGCCGAATAAATAGATTGTACATTTTTTTTCCTTTTGAAACATCAAAAATACATTTTTTACAACATTTTTATAAAACATGCATCGTGATCGGAAAATTATGAAAATTCATTAGGATTATTTTTCTTGATTTTTAAAACGTTATTTTTTCTTTTGTTTATTAAATAACATCGATGAAGCGAGATGGAAAAAATTAAACGCGTTCTCGCACTTTTTTTGTAGTTCTTTTTTAACATAAATTTACACTTATATTTACAACAAAATTGCAAGCCGTCGATCGCGAATCCGAGCAGGTATCGTGAGTAATCGCGCACTAAAATTTTCACTGGACAAAATTTCACAAAATTGAGAATTTTTTGAAAAAAAATTTCATTATCTTTTCAATTTTTTTAAAGCAAAATATCACAATATGAGTTAAAAAATATCTTTCAACGATTTCAGAATGTTAACATTTGAAGATGATTAAATATTTTAAAATACTTTTGTATTTTTATAATTTATCGAGCCAATCGCACGATCGACCTGTTTTTCGCCGACGATTTATTCTTTTTTTTTCGCAGCCACGAAAATTGCACTCGCTCGCGAAAAAATTCGAGTCGTAGACAGTCTGATGGATTTCTCCCGTGAAGAGGATGAAAAAAATGCGATCGGTCAGAAATCCGTCCAGGCTTTTCGTCATTTGATTTCCCCGATAATTCGGGATGCGAATAAACGAACTCGGTCTGTCGGGTGACCCGTCGTGCAAACATCAGCGAAACCAATATTGCCGCAATTGTCCCGCGGTCGAATTTGGACCTGCGAACAGAAACCTTTTTCGCTTATTATTGTTTATTTAATACGCATTTTTTCAGTTTTGATTTCCTCTACTTGAACTATTAAATTTTTTTATGTGATTAAGGATTTATGAGCCAATTTCCAACACACGTGACTTTTTCATAATGAATTGTCGGAATGCAATTTTTGCTTTTTATTAGAAAGTTCAAATTTGTTGTTATGTCAATCTGAATAGAAACTAATATTTTTCTGTCATTTGATTAACAATTTTCATATTGTATATTATTTAAACATGAAAAAATAAAAATGTTAGGAACAATTGTTTAAACAAATAGAAACAAATTATAGACGAAAATTCATAACTGGCATGATTGTTTAAAGTCGATTCGTGAATTTTCTTCAAGAAACAAATTTAAGCAAATTGAGAATTAGTTATTTTTGGGATCGTACAGTGAAAATTGTTCTAATTTGGTCCAGAATTTTTTACTATATTGAAAAATGACACAAACCGAAATTTAGGGATTTATTATGAATTTTAATAAAGGGGCCATACATCCTTAAGTAGCAAAAAAAATAAAAAGTGTAAAAATGATAAATAATTGATTAATTGTTTAATAAATCAAGGGATTGATCGCGTTGAAAATTAAAAAGAGGCACAGGAGCTCCAATTTAACGCTTCGGCAAGCAAACATCGGAAGGGAAATAAAAGTGAGAGAGAAAGAGGAAGAAATAATCGGAATATATTGGACGGAGCATGTGTCAAGCATCCTTCGAAAATCAGGCCCAGCCGCCGGGCGGCTTCACCAAATTAGTCAAAGTGCTCTGAATTTCGTAGCCAAGGAGACATCGAGAGCCCTTCCGAGAAACACCAAAGGACTCGCACCCATATTCCTCGACGTTCGAACGATAAATTATTTCGCACCGTCACCGAGAGAAAATTGCGGTGACACTTTCTTACCCTTTTTATTAAATTTCTTTTCGTGCGATTTTTCCTTGAAAATTCGATTTCAAACTTACCCGCAATTTCTTTTTTTTATCAACTTGAAAAACTTTCAATTAATTTTTTAATCGAATAATATATTATGTGGAAAAGAAATGAAGAATCAGATTTTGATTTTTTTTTACAAAAATCTTATTCAATTTCTCGGTACAAGAATCAGGATGAAAAAAATGTTAAGCTACAATTCTTTATTGCATTTTGAAATAACGATGAGACTTATACTTCGATACAAAAACTTTTTTTTATAAATATTTATACTTTTAATAAATACAGATGTACAATTAATTTAATACCGTAAAATCGCAATATTGCAGTGTCTTAATAATAAAAATGAATTTCTCAAATGACTGAATATCGAGAAGTCGAAAAAATACTTCGAAAGCTGCTGCAGAAATTTTTCTACATTCAATTTAAAATACATTATCATTCGAGCTTTTTTTATTCAATAATTTATTTCATTTTTCAAATGATAAATAACAATCAAATTTATTGTATTTACCTAATTTTTATTATTGTACCTTATTTTATAATTCTTTGTTATTTTTTAAAATAAAATAAATTTTTTTCTTCAAATTTTGGTAAAAATATCAAAATAAATGAAAAAAAATGGAAGCTCGTCAATTGTTGTCGGATTGGGAGGATCGAGTCGCCTGTATCATGAGAGACTGAAACGCCATCGGGGTCGGAACGTTTCCGAGCGATCCGTTCGCGATCTGTAATCCTGAATGTTTGTCCTCGTGACGATAAACCGCAGCCGAGGCGTAATATTGCTGATGACGATAGTGAGATCGAAACGTGATTTCTCGATCCTTCCTCGTGGCGTCGTCGCTCCTCGATCTCTGATCCTCGCACCCTTCGACGCGATCGATCCCGACGACGATATTACCGGAATTGCCATTGTTATTATTCTCGTTATCGTCCCGGCGCTTGTCCTCGATGCTCCTTCGAAAATTCGGACGATTTTCCCATCCGAAGTGATCCCTCCGAGAGTTTTCTCGCGGTAGGGCCAACGCCGCGCCGCTCGCGAGAATATCGTTCACCGAGTGCGAGCTCGGCCAATAAGGAAGCCCCGAAGAATTCGCCTCGATCGTCCCGGAATCATCGCCGTGCTGATTACGATCTTCCAGTTTCGACGTCATCCCGGGTGAGAGCTTGCTCGAACCGTCTGCGACCGGGAACACGATCACAAAATTTATAAACTTCAATCTCACTTTAGAAATTTTTTTCATTTTTTTTAATATCGATTATGTTCATGCTTTTTTGAATAAATTTCGTTTTATTTCTTAAATGGAAAAATAAAAATTTTTATATTTTAAGGTTGATGATCAAGCATTCAGTAATTAAATATGACAGTCCCGTGTAGTTTTTGAAAAATTTGTTTGTTTACTCTTTGGATCACAGGAAAAATTATGGTTACTATTCTTTGAAATATTCCACTGAAAATTACTGAAAAAAATTGTAAAGAGAATAATATTTAAGATGATAAATTTACTTCGTCGGCTGATTTCATTCATGGCGTCGACAGTTGCGAGTGATTTTCCCGTTTTTTCGTATGAAATCGCGTTTTTATGAAAAAATAGTTTGATAACATGAATTTTTGAAGACTCTAATGGATTTTTTGATGTTTGGTTAAAGACATAATCAAAAAATTTCAGACCTGTCTAATCGAGGAACATACTCCGATTGAGGGAATGTATTTAACATCGCACTATAAGATACTGTACCAAATTTACGTATTTTGATATTAAATTTTTCAAAAAATCGGTTGATGTGGTGCACTTTTTTCAAAATATCCAGTTTCATCCAAATTAATACATTCCAAATTCAAATTTTTATCTGATAACATGAATGTTCGATCAACCCTTAAGAACAGTCACAAAAGTATCATCCGATATTTAATTTTTTTACTAATTAATAATTAAATCCTCACCACAAATATTTATCATCATTTTTAAGTCCATAAATTCCTAAAAAAGGACAATCAGGGTCAAATAAAAATAATTTTTTTCAGATCCGTTTCAGAATATTGGAATTAACAATTTTAACGTTTACCTCGTTGATGAGAAATTATTCATTAATTAATAAAAAAATCAACAAAATGATTGCACTTAAAAATAAAATTTTTTAAACATTTTCACCAACACAATGAATCATATTTTTCATCCCGTATTTATATTTACATCATTCTTACATTTACATGTTTATGATAAATTTGAATTATCATCATCGCTCTCAGGTACAGACGAAAATAAAAGACGCGAGCGAATCGCACTCGAACGTGCTCGATGCAGAAACGCGTAAATCTTTTGTTCTCGGAGTGAAGGGGCAAAGAGACGACCGAGATAGATAGGTATTTATATCGACGAGTCGCCTAGACGAGCTCGCCGAGGAATCGCGATTCCCGAGACGAAACGAGGAGATTTTCGCTCCGACGGAAGCGAAAACAAGAGAACAGGAAAAATAAGAAGACCGAGGGTGTACAGACGGTCTCTCTTTCTCTCTGGGACAATATCCGAGACTCAGCTCATGGCACGCGACAGACGGCAAAAGACTCGGGTCAGGAGAGTGACGTTGAACGCAACGAGTTTCTTGAGCGTTCGTTTTTTCTCTTTCTCTCTCTCTCTCTCTCTTTCTGGTTTTCATTTTTTTTTTCATTTTCGTTACACACCGAGACGCGATATCCCACTTTTTCCTTTTCTCAAAAAACCGCGACTCTCGGATCCTCCTTTTTGCTCCGTCTCATTCCGGCCGTTGCTTCTCGGTGGCCGGACCCGTCACTCCGTGGATTTTCCGAATAAGCGAGAAGAGAGCCGGCGCGCCACTTGTCCTGCCACTTCGCGATGAGCTACGCTGACTCTCGTACATGCATCGTTTTCGCTATTTGTTATACAAGTGAAACTTTTCGTGGGACGGTGGGACCAGGAGAGCGCGTGAATTTCAAGCGTGACGGAAAGTGAAACGTCGAAGCGTCGCGAAATAACTTCCTGGGCATGCATCTTCAACGATTTGTATCCAAGAAGCGTTGGAGGTTTAAAAAAATTGAATTTTTTTTTTAAATTGGAAAGAGAAGTATTGGAAACACGTCACGAAGGGCGAGACGACCCATTTTGTTACAGAAAGTTAAGAGAAGAAAAAAAATCGGTAAAGTAAAATGTATCAGAAGTTGAATGCTGTGTACTCGTACAACGTCGTAAAATTTTAAAATTAGTTGGAAATGGAAACATTGAAAATGTCACGGAAAGTAAAAAGCTGAGGAATTCAGGGTGGAGAAAAAAAATCAAGATCGAGAAAGAGGAAGTAACAGAGGTTAAATATTTTGTATTAATTTGAATAACAAAATAAATATACTCGATATTTAAATAAATATTTTTTAAAAATGTTTAAATACTTTTCCAAAATTTTTTAATATTTTATTTCTTTTAGAATATTTTAAAATATCGAAACAATTACAATAAAACTTTGTAAAAACATAACAAAAGCTGCAATGAACTCAATAAGATAAAATCATATATTTATCTTAGGTACAGATTCTTTATTCATTAATTAAATTTTTTTTCTATTGAACCAAAAACTATCCAATATTTTGTATTCGAAAACGAAATACTTCAATTTTTTTTAATAATCAATTTAAGTATAATTAAAGTAAAACAATTATTTTAACAAAATACTAAATATTCAACCTCTAGGACATTTACTTTACAATGTTAGTACAAATAAATACAAAAATTAAAAAACACAAATTATTTATCGCGTTCAGAGTGCACTGAATACTCAACCACCGAGGCCTCTCTTCCAACGTTAGTAAATGAAAATGAAATCTCAAAAACCCACGAGAACCTAAACAAATAAACCAAAATCAATGAACGATTCAATACTGACCTTGGTGATGATGGTGATGATGATGATGATGGTGATGAGGAACCGCGGCCGGAGGCGCCGCGTGATAGGGCGAGGGCGGATAAGGAACCGGGCACAGTGCGGCTCCGGCGGCCGCAGCGGCGGCGTACAGGTGATGATGATGATGGTGATGAGTCGGATGATGCGCCGGATGATGCATCGCAGCTGCGGCGGCCGCGGCAGCCGCAGCCGCGGCGGCGCCGACCTTGTTCCGGAGAATTCTCGAGATGCTGGAGACCGACGGGACGTTGTACTTGTCGCAGACGCCGTCGGACAGCAGCCGATCCCGGATTTCCCAGGCGAAGATTCCCGGATCCTTGACCTTGAGCTGTTTGATGTACTGAACGACCTTTGGGGTCGTCACTCGCGGTTTGCTGCCGCCGATCGCGCCTGGAAGAATACTTCCGGTCTCGTGATACCGGGCGAGAATTTTACTGACGCAGCCGTGGCTGACTCGCAATTGTCTCGATATGTCGCACGGCCTGATACCGAGCTGGGCGAGCTCGACGATCCGGAGACGGACCGCGTTCGGCAGTGGTCGACCGTTCACGAAAACACCGCCTAATTGATTGACTTCGCCGTACTGCTGCTGGAGTTGCTGCTGTTGTGGCTGTTGCTGGTGCTGCTGTTGCTGCTGCGGTTGTTGCTGATGTTGATGCTGCTGCTGGTGCGGCTGGAGCTGGTGCTGACTCGCCAGCCCGACATTTCCGTTGCTTTCTAAAAAGAAAATTAATGTTTTATCAATATTGATAAAATAATTTTTTGGTGATTCTTTGATGATTTCTTTTGCAATGAAAATTGTATTTTGTTATAATTAATTATGGACTCGGAATAAATTTAGATTTGGAATTTTTTATGAACAGAAACAATGATGAATTTTCAAAATTCTAAAATAATTCCCAACGAACCAATACATATTTTATTTATTTGTTGTACTCGGTATCTTATTTTATTTATAAAGATATCTTATCGCAATTTTTTTTTGTTTCTAGATAATTTATCACATAATACATATCATAAAAAAATCAGAAAACTTTGAAAGCTCTTTGACGGCGCTCTTTCGACTTTCTTGGACTAATTCATAAACACTTTGAAACTTACTTTGACACTTTAAACACTTTGAGTGTCACCAATTTTGAGGGCAGATTTTGCCCCCAAAAATTTATGGATATCCATTGAAATTTCGGCAGAACAACATCTCTGCTCATAATTTGTCTACTCGATATTGTTATTCAGATTGGATATTGTTTTTTAGTATTGTTGGGTAGACAAATTTTGGGCAGAGATGTTGTTCTGTCAAAATTTTTGGGGGGCCCATTTTGCCCCCAAAAATTTATGGATATCGAAATTTTGAGGGGGGGGGGGGGCATTTTGCCCTTCCCCTACATATTTCTTAGAAATATTTTGTACACGGTATTTCATTTAAAGATATTTTAATAATAGTATTTTATTTTTGACAAATTTATCATAATGTCATTACAAAATAAACTAAAAAATATTGAGAATTCCTCTGAAGCTTTTTCGATCTCCCGTCCCTCAATCTTCTCTCCCGAATTGTTAAGCAATTTTTTTATTACACTGATTGAACTGTCGATAACGAAAATACGCCGAAAGATATAAATCTCGCTGAGTTTGAATTTACAGTGAAGGGGTGAAATTGAGCGAGACGTACATAAAACGGAGCGGGACAGCAGAGACTGAGGGACGAAATTGCAGGAAGAGAGAAAAGTGAATGATGAAGAACGCCTTTTGTGACGATCGGGATGAGAGATGTCACGATGTAAAGTGGTTAATGAAAACTTAGTCTCGGCACACAAGTTTCCCAAACATCAGTACGGAAAATAATTCGCGTCTCGAACGAATCGAGCGCACGAAATATTTCATAGAAAAATAAAAAATCGTCGAATAATTCTGTAACTCAAAAATTTTTTGATATATCATAAAAATCGACATAAATTTTCCAAGCTCATTTTGTTGGCAAATATACGATAAATATGACGTTACACGCGAAAAATAAAAAATTTTCCACGAGAGCACGTACGGCGGATTGTAAAACGGTAACGAGACGCATTGACGCGAAATTTGCGCTGGTATTAGTCTCGTGATTTAGCTTGGATAGGAGTCGCACACGCTCGCGTACGCGTTTGAACAATCGGGCAACCTGCATGTCCAACTTGATTACCGGGGATCGCATTATGAGCCATTAAAACACCCGATAAATTCCCCGTTTCATTTGTTCCTTCTGTTTGCGCGAATTGCACCCTCTTATTCCCTAGTCTCGGGCTCCTTCCACGCTCGAGCTTTTACCAACGTTATCATTCGCTCCTCGTATCGACCATAAACGGGAACCGATGATTAAGCTATTCCCTAGAATTTTCTTCACTCGATTGAGTCGCTAATTCATACGAAAGATTGCACATTTATTTTTTCAATGATACTTCAATTACGAATATTTTTGATATTTATAGAAATTATTTTTCTGAATTTTTCGATAGATGATTTTTGTTCTCGATAAAAATTTTGATAGTCGAGTTGGAAAATAAAAGAAATTGTTTATTCTTGACAAATTTAAAGTTTATCATTCACTCTTCGTTTTGACTATAAATTGGACTTAATTGTTAAGCTATAGGTGAGGGGGGGGGAGGGCAAAATGGGGTACCCCAAAAATTTGGTGAAAATTTTCAATATTTTAAAATTTGATGAAATTTTATATCAAATAGTCTTTTATCTGCTAAGAACATTATATTTGATGATTTAAAAACACATTTAAACAAAAATTAGATCTAAAAATCAATTAACATATAAGATCGATAAAATAAATCATCAATTAATTACTTGAAATAAGACGTCAAAGCTAATAATAACTTGACAAATTATGAGAAAAAAAAATTTGTCGTACTTGTTGCCGAGGTACCCCATTTTGGCCGCTGAAAAAAATTTTTTTCCTCATGAAAATTTTATTTTAGCTGAAAATTTAATTTGTTTCCTTGGAATCGGAAATTTTTCGTAAGTACCCCATTGTGCCCCCCCCCCCTTCCTATATTTAATAGAATTTTATTCACTTGAGTCCCTAATTTATAGAAAAATTTGTGTTTTTTATTAATATTTATAAAATATTTTTAAAAATTTTTTAACAAATGAGTGTTTAAAATTATTTTTTAAAAAATTGACAATTTATCCAGAGAAATGAAGAAATTAAATTTTTTTTATGCATCGAATGCAGTATAAGTGCAGCAGACACTGACGCTCGTTGCATGCATCGCAATCCGACGGTATCTCGTTCGCAAAATTCACTCTTCATTCCAGTAGCAGAAAATTTATCAAACTACTCAAATTTAATTACAAAATTTTTTAATCTTTTTGATGATATTTTTTTATTCTATGACATTTTTAATTACACTTTCACATAATTATTTTCCGAAATCTTAAAATTTTGGTTACCGAGTAAATTTTCGTCACGATTCGATAAATTTTAATAAGTTTTCATGAATTTCGGAGCATCGCGAATCGCCGGTGAAAATAATTAGGTACGCTCTGTCACTTTTATTTGGCGGGTTAATTAGCGATCGCGGGGAAAAGATTTGCCGCAAGCCGAGCATCAAATCGCGTTTCACGAGCTGGCGCGTTCGTGACGAACTCGTCGGCACGTCCACGAGAATATTGCAAATGTTAACAATTTTTATTCAATTCATTTCAAACAATCAATCCGCAATTTAACATAAATTAACACTTGATATTTAGTCGTTTTCTTCTTCTAAACGTTTTCATTTCAATTCGAGATGTAAATCAGAGTTTAATTTGTAACAGATCTCGAAATTAGAAGACGAATCGTGTCGGAGTTGTCGTACAAATGGGTTTGAGGCTCGTGTCGAGCATGGAGAAATGCAAAAGAAAGGAGAAAATTATTCTTGTAGGACAGTAACCTTCAATTAGAGAAACTTTTGCTCTGACAATCGGCCGTTCGGAGATTCCGTTCGCGAGCCGTCACTCCCTCCGGCGTGTTCGCCCGCCCCTTCGAAGAGCTCGCCCAGTTCTCTTATTCTCTTTTTTTTCCACCTCTCCCGAACAACTGAATTTTTCGTAATTATTTTCAAAACTATAAATTTTGTCCTCGAGAAAAAATTTATATGCGTTCTCGAGTGCAAATGCATCTTCGTGCAGAAAAATATTTTGAAAAATTGAGGGTATAACTCACGAAGTGGATTTGGAAGGAATTTTACTAAATGATAATATTTTTTAATTTGGGGTTTTAAAATCAAAATATCTTTAAATAAATGGGTAAATTGAAATTATTGCAGAAGAAAAGTTTTTTTTTCATCTCTTCCATTCACTGAATATGTTTCGTAATTATTTTTGAAATAATAAATGTTATCTTAAAAAAAATATTATCTGAAAGTGTAATATTTAAAAAACTAATAATATAATTTTTAAATACACAGTCTTAAATATATCAGAATATTTTTGAATAATTAAACCAATTTGCGAAATTTGTATTTTTACATGAATTGTAAAATTACATATACAAAATGTATAAATCTATATAGATTTATACATTTGTGTTTTATACATTTTATACATTATACATTTTATACATTTGGAAAATTACAGAAAAAAAATTATTTTTTCTCTTCTTCCAATTAAATTTTACGTGATTATTTTATAAACAATGAATTTCATCACCAAATTTGTTTTTAATTGGCATTGCAATTCACGTGGAGAATTTCAAAAAAAAAGTAATTCAAGTACTTTTCAATTCATATTTTAGTCTCAAAATTTTAAATATCTTTAAATAACAGGAAAATTTTCCGAAATTCGAATGTTTGCAGTGGAAAAATTGTGGAAAAAATATGAAACCGAGGAGAAAAAAGGAGTCTGGGCAATTCGTTAGGCGGCTCGGAGTGTCACATCTTTCTTCATCGCTGGTCCTCTTCATGGTGCTTGGGCGTGTACACGGGTGCCGACACGAGGACCGGGATAAAAAAAAGGAGAAATAAAAAACGCACCAAAGAAGAAGAAGAAGAGAGAGAAGAGAAAGAAAAAAAAATGAGGAAAAAAGTCGGCGGCGAGGGAGACTCGCGATTCGTGCTCGCAGTTAAGGGCGCGGAACGGTAAAATATTTAAGAGTGCAGTATATTACGAGCGAGCGATGTACTCGCTGGGCAAAAAGAGCCGGAGGAGCGTCCTCGCGCTTACGCCGGAGCGCACATGCGCTCCGCGGATACGATAAATAAAAGCTGGAGAGCCTCGAAAAGAGAAGAAACGCGCTCGTTTGAAAGCTCCGAGCGGCTCGGAGTTTCAGATTCTCGGAAGTCTTTCAACGGGAGACTTTCGGACAGAACTGAGAGCCCGGAGACCCGTTTTTGTCATCGCCGTCGTACGGGGACTCTATCGAAAAAAGAGGAAAGGAGAGAACGAGACACGAGAGAAAGAGTGAAAGAGAGAGAGAGAGAGAGAGAGAGAGGAAAAAAACAAATAAAAAAAATAAAAATCGCCCCACCTTCATCCGATTTTTTCGTTTCTATTTCGCGCTCGGTACTTTTTTCCTTCTTGAATCCTTAACGATGATCTTTCGGGAGAGAGAGAGAAATTTTACCTCTCTTTTACCTACGAAGTGTACTCAGAGCTTTCTTCTTAATTTCCTTCCCCCTTTTTTTTTTCTTCCCGGTTATTAATGGCTCTCGATTATTGGAATTTTAACGACGAGCTCTTCCGAGATATCCGGCAATTTTAACGAGGCTAAAAACGTCCGAATGAATTGAAAATTGAGTGCACGTGCTGCCGAACGTTCGCGGACGTCGCGATAAATCTTCTATCGTCCAGAAAGAAGATCTTGACCGAGATTCGAATTACGGGGAGGAAATAAAAATGCAATAACGAATCAATTACTATCTGGGGTTTGGAAAAATGTGGGATAATCGGCTTATCGCGCGATGGTTGGTTTAGCGGACAAGGGTCAACCGGAAGTTCAAAAATCGTCGATGTTCACTGATGACTCGGCGATTTTGTTTGCACTGACCCTTGAAAATGGCCAAGAATCGATACTGAATATTTTGAATTAAACAAATAAAAAAAATGAAAAAAAATCAGTGTTTTGAATAATTTTCGTTAATTAACAAAAATGGGCCAAAATTTGACAATATTCTTAAACAATATTTGACAGTTCTAGAAAAATAAATTTAAATTTATTTACATAAGTGCACTAAAAACAAATAATAAAATAATTAATAAATAAAATTTAAAAAATTCTATTTCAAGTCAAAGTTTAGAAATTTAGAAAGTGTCGGAATATTATCGAAAGTTTAAAGATCACTGCTGTTCACTGATTAAGCATTCGTAAACTCACTGACCCTTCAAAATTATGAAATCAGTATTGAAACACACACAAAATTATACAAATCAAATTTTTTAACTTTCAATAGAAAAAAAATTTTATTGTTGAAATAAACTTCAAATTTTTGACAGTCTGTCAAAATATATTTTTAAAAATCCACATAAATAATAAAAAAATAAAACATGTAAAATTTATATGGGGAAACTTATCAAAATGTCATTTAAAAAAATGAATGGATCGAAAGAGCTTGTTTGCAATACGTCGAGAGTTACACTTGTTCCGGAGGTTTATAAATCCATTTCGTGTCTCGTAAATACGGGAAAAGCCTCGTGTAAAATAGATTCCGGAGCGTTGCGCGTGTATCTCTTCTTCGGGCACTTTCCTCGGTTCAAACATGTGTATTACACGCGTGTAAACTACCACTGGCTTTGACGCCGGCTTCTTTAATCTCCTCCCCTCTCTCTCAGTCGTTCATCAACGCGGTCATCCTCACTCTTTCTCTTTTCCCCCTCTATATCATCCTCTGTCATTTCTCTCTCGCGAGATCTTCCCGCGAGAAAACGCTCCGTATTCCTCAAAAGTCATTTATTCTCTTTTTATTCAATGTTACTCCTTATTCCACTGGTGAAAAAATTGCTAGTTACATCGGGCTCGAAGTTATAATTTCGTTATTAATTGGTTAGCTGTCTTTTTTCATCAGTTCGCTTTGAAGATGAGAAACGCGAAAATTATGAAATTTAATTCATTACTGTACAAACTGAGTGGGAATTTTGATGTTTTGAAAAATATATTAATAAGAAAATTATTGTAAAAAATTGATCAATGAAAAATATTTGGGCTTTGAAAAGTGTTATTAATCAGTTGAAAGATGAAAGAGATCGGAAATACTGAAATTATTTATTACTGTAGAAATTGAACGAAAATTTTGACAATTCAAAAGTATTTTTATGAAAAATATAATGCAACAAATTGACTCATGGAAATGAAAATTTTTGACCCCAAAAGTTGATTTTTTTATTATTAATCGAGTTAAAAGATATGAAAGCCTTAAAATTATTTTTATTTTTTGAGGAGGATCCATTCATAAAAAAACTGTTCCAAAAAATTTGCTCTTGGAATTCAGGAATTTTTATAATTTTAAATTATAACAAATTTTAAAGATTTCAAAAATTTGAAAAAATTTCGAACGCTCCAGTTTTCTGAACTTAAAAATTGTTACTTATTCTTTGAGTATTCAGAAAAAAATTATAAAAATTATTCCACAATGATTAATATTTTAAAATGTATTTGTAAAATTCGTGTGACGTCTGTCGTGTAAAATTGACATTTACATTCAATCATGGATATTTATTTATTTATTTTTTTTACGAGGAAAGAGAGAAAGTTCGGTACATAAAATAAGGTAACGATACGCTTTGTCTCCGCAGAGCGCAATAAAGTTAACCGGAGTAATTGGCGAAGGCGCCTTTTGACGCCGGAACGCTCGTCGGAGTAATCAAATAAACTCTTATCATCCGAAGTGTGCTCGCGCGGCGTTATAACACGTACGAATAAATCTAATGCGCATGCACATAGTACGCAGAATGTAATTACGCCCGACATACCGAGCGACCCGCGACATATATTTACAATTTATAAATCTTGTCCGATTGCACGTTTACTTCTCAAATTCTGATAAGGCGAACGAACGGACGAGGAGGAGGAGCCTGCGACACGTTTTTCGATTGTTCCAAGCCACGACTTTTATCGATTCGGATACGCCTCCTCGATTCCTATGCACGATCTCAGACCACGTGCTTTTTTTATAAAAAATTGAAATTTATTTTTCAGTCGGTGGTAAAATTTCCCATGGTTGCGTCCAGTATAAAACTGTACCGAATATATTTGGAAATTCCTTATTAGTTAGCGTTAAATTTGTTATTGAAAAATTGAAAATTTTTGTTACTTTTTAAATTAATTCTCATTACCTCTAATTATATTGCTCTCAGTAAATATTTAATAATATTCAGATCTACGTGGAATTTTGTGTACCTCTTTTTTTTAACAGACATTTTTTTAAATTAATCAATCAATTTTATTTATTATATTATATTTATTATATTTATTATTATATTAAAGATTTAAAATAACAATTTAAGTAAATTTTTTGATGAATTTTGAACAACTGTGAAATATACTGAATTCCTAGTATAAATGTCTAATAATAATAAATATTGTATAAAATTGAGAAAAAGTTTGTGTACGGTAGATAAAAAATCATACAAGATCAAAATAAAAACTTCACAAAAAACGATTTTCTCAAAAACGAAGAGGTTTGAGGGCGTGTATTTCTCTCTCGAGTGACGGATATGTCACTGTCATTCGCTCGACATGTGCTTTATTTTAGGGATGCGAGGAAAAGGGTGAGGACGGCGAGTACAGAGAGGAAGGAAGCCGAGAAGACAAGTCGTGACTTTCCGACATTTAATTTTCTAATTATCCCAACTATTTTGTACTTTGTTAAATTTATCTCGAATTTAACAAATTTCAACGTTCACGTCAAAAAGATATCCATCGCTCCCTATTTCCCTGAGAGGAAGAGACGCAAAAAAATAATAAAAATTCCAAAATGAATTACAAGAGAGAAAAAAAAATAACAATATAAAAAAAGAAAAAAAAATATGAAATAATATCTTTGAAAATGTTGAAAAGAAGCTCTGATGTATAGAATGAGGCGAATGCCGATAATGATCACGGATCGTCAGACAGAGAGCGTTCTGTGTCGGGAAGAAGAGCCTGACTGCGATCTACATTTTTGCGCGTACGTAGCGGGATCCCAATTGGTATGCGCTCGTACCCGGAGCTCTCTAGGATGCAACGAATGAGTGCCAAAGCTCTCGATCCAATTACCCAATTGACCAAACTCGTATCGGTCGAGTCGCGCAATCGTAACAACCTCGGTACACTTTTTTTAGGCGTCACGAATTCTTGATCGTCATTCGAACATTCAGGATCGATTGTGAAAGAAGAAATAAACGATTTCACCCAAGGCTGGGTGAATCTTTTTGATTTTTGAAACTTTTTGCTGGGAATCATTTGAAAAATTGTAGAAAAAATATATTGAATTAAAATAATTAATTTTCAGATAATGGTCAATAGAAAAAGTATTAACTTCTCCACTAATTAAATAACTCTGTGGTAATCAGAGGTGAAGGTCTGGAATAAAAAGTTGAAGAAGAAATTCGTTTTGATTTTCTCAGCCTCGAGAGTTCTTTTTTTCTTGATGTGCACAATGAAATCACGTCAGAAATTCTTGATCGTCACTCGAACATTCAGGATCGATTGTCAGAGAAGAAATAAACGATTTCACCAAAGGCTGGGTGAATTTTTTTGATTTTTAAAACTTTTTGCTGTGATTAATTTGAAAAATTGTAGAAAAAATATATTCAATTAAAATAATTAAGTCAGATAATGGTCAATAGAAAAAGTATTAATTTCTCCCCTAATTAAACAACTCTGTGGTAATCATGTGAAGGTCTGGAATAAAAAAAATTAAAGAAGAAATTCGTTTTGGTTCACTTAGCCTCGAGAGTTCTTTTTTCTTAATCGTCATTCGAATAATCAGAATGAACTGTGAAAGAAGAAACCAAATTTGCATCTGAGAAGTCCGAATAATTCTTTCAACTCGCTATATATGTTACACAAAAAAAACTGAAGAAATGAATCCGAATAATTTGACGAATTATAAATAAATATTAACAACATAAAAATGATAGATAAATCTAGACAATAATCAATCGAAAGTGTGTTAATTTCCAGGAGAATTAACACCTGCCGTAATGAGGTGAAAAAAGGAGCTTTTATATCGAAGGTCTGGAATAAAGTCGAGGAAGAAAAGAAAACGATTCGTTGATTTCGCGAGCCCCGCGAGTTCGTTTTTTTCTCGACGCGCGCACCGAGGGGGGAAAAGCGTCAACTGGGAAGGTGAAGAGTTAATCAAGCGGTACGGTGAATCAATCACAAGTCCGATCGGGGCTGTAACATTAAGAAAAAAAAGTAATTAAGTGCGCGGCCGCAACCTCTCGCCCCTGTTCTCTTCCCGCGTGTATTTCATCGTTCGCTTCACCCTTTTCCTCCTTTTTTTTCTCTTCCCGGCGTATCGCGGGCCCCACTTTCACACACGCATACCGCGAATATAATAACAATAACAATGATCGAATAATAACTATAAAGAGAATTGACCTGGCGATTTGATTAACGCGGTGCGAAGGAGAGACAGATTTCCTTCCCAACGAAATTCAAGTCTCTCCCCTTCCGATTGCGATCGCGACCAGCTCTTTTCTTCTTTTTTTTTCTTCGCTCTTGCCTCTCGCGCTTGACCAATTTTTATTAGATTCTTGCCGAGCAATGTGGAAGAATTCGTACGTGCGTCTTTTTTTCCGTTCGCTTCTCGAAGGCGCTGGGAAGCGACGACAAAATGGCGACGCACGAATGAACTTCCGACCCAGGAAAGAAGAAATTTATTTTCGTATTTGTACTGATGTTAGCTTAAAAAAAGTAAATTTTGTTTCTCGGGTTCAGAAGTTCCGCAGATGAAAAAAGAATAAGTCTGAGTGGAAAAAACAAAATGGAAAGGATTACAGATGCGTATTCAGGTAGCGACTTTTACCTGGCGCTTCCACTCCTGTGTACACAGTGCTACCGAAACTGAGCAACGAAGAAATTCACTATTATTGTATACCTTGTGGAAATACTTCCATATGAGTTTTCGAAATATAAAAATTGATAAATAAACGAAAAGAGACAGGAAAAAAATGAAGAAATAAGTTTTAACAAATGAATAAGAATCGACAAATTAAAAATAAAATAAAAACAGGTAGACCAGAAAAAAATGAAGGAATAATTTTTGAAAAATAATGAACGGATAAATAAAAAATAAAATCTAAGCATCGAAAAACAAATCACTTTATACCTTGCCGAAATCCCTTCACATTAATTTGCGAGGTACCAAAAACGATACACAAACGAGAAAAAAAGATGGAGAAATAATCTTTAAAAAAATAAAGAACTGACAAATAAATAAATGAATAAATAAATAACCATTATTTGAATATATTAGCAACGAAAAAAATAAATTATATTCTTTTGTTTAAATTTTTCAGAAAAATTTCTCAATGAAAACCGAAAAACATGAAAATAAAAAAAATTCGAAAATGTGAAGAGATCCAATGTGTATGCATGGGAAGCAAAGAACCAAAAAAAGAACATGGCTACCGCGGGAGCGCTTAATTTGCTCTGTTTGATTAGGAATAGCTCGAGAATCCGGGCTTTCCGCCGGTAGGACCTTTTTTTTCCTTCCATTCTTCCCTTCCCATCCCTTTTGGAAAACTTCATATTTATCCCTGACAAACAGAACTAATTGAAGGCTAATGAATATTTTGTATCGACGACACTAACGCCGCCGTTTACCTTTGGCCCAATTTCCCCGTTAATCTCGTCTCAGCTGCTTCCCTTTTTTACAAACAAGAAAATCCTCCCTTAAATTTGAAAGCTTTTAAATCGATCGGTAAAATTTGTTTTTACATCCCGCAATTTGTTTCCATGAAAACCATTCGAATATGTTATTTAACTTTTAATTTATGTAAATAAAACTTCAACTTAATGAAAAAATTTATTCCTATATCAACAAGAAATTGACAAAAAAAATGTCTTCATTCAATATTTTCTAGTAATTTTAGTTTTCGATTCTTCACACGATTCATACAATTAACAAAATTGACTAAAATTTTCTAGAAGTATTTTTTTTTGCATTTTTGTATTGAGAGGCGTTTTTTTGTTATTTCCTGAAAATTTACGAAATATTTTGATTTCAGTATCAAAACACCTCAAATGCCAGGGTGTTTCACGAAAACGGGACGTTAAACGGGCCGTCGAGAGAGCGTAATCTCTCGTGGCTTATATATCCGACCCTCGTCTCGGCTAATCGGTCAACGTAGCATCAAAGGTCATCGCGATCGCGCGGTTCAAATTCACCGCTCGTTCGTACATCGTCGCTTCGATTCTGCCTCTTTTTTAGTCTCGTTTTTATACTTATCGTTTCCTGTAAAGAGCTGAGATAAAAATATGATATTCGAGAGTGTCCGAGCGTTTTTTTCACGACGTTTACGACGGCGGACGCGCAACATTTCTTCGGGTCGATTTTGACGTGAAACGTCTTTTTTTATCCCGAGACGAACTTTTCATAAAAGTGATAGTATTTACCGCTTTTTCTTGAGCCTTCTTTTACAGAAATCAATAATAAATAATTCAATCATTTCAAAACTTTTTTCCAAAATATTTATGATCAATTCTCATTTGAAAAATTTTTTTTTCGTGAATGAAAAATAATTAAAAAATTTGTTTAATTAACTGAAATGTGTAATTTTCTCGCTTTCTCTCTTGATTCTTACCCAACACGATAGAATCCATGAGATCGCCGGAGAAACAGCCGTCGGACGATCGAAACGTCAACCACGTCTCCGGAGCTTTTCTTCCCTAAAAAAGTCTCCCCGTCCTCGAGCTGCACAAATTTTTACTTGTTCCCACAGAATTAAAAACTGTCACAAAACTTTTTCTCATACGAGTACTTCTTCGCACGATTCATGTTCACATCGACGAGAGTTTTCTTCTTTTTTTCTTCGAACCAACAAACTCGTCACGGACAATTTTTCCCGTTGGTCACTGAACTTCGATTATAAATATTTAAATATTTGACAAGAAAATTAATAATTTTAATGAATGAAGAACGAAATAGTAGGAAATGAAATTGGAATAATGAAAAATAGAGGAAAATGAGGAAAAATACTGAAAAAAGAGGGAAAGTTCGAGGAAAAATGACGAATGAGGAATAATAATAAACAAAAAATAAAAATAGGATAAAATAAAGAAGAAAACGAGGAATCGTAACAAATGGTCGTGGACACGGTCACTACACAACGGCTCGCCCTCCGCTGCCTCACTGACTGAGACGACAGATTTACCAGAGCAAAAATAAGAAATCTCGGAACGCACGCGAGACCGCTCGAGCGTTATGTTCTTTTGCCGCACGTTTACACGCCTCGGGTCCAGAGAAAGAGAGAGAGAGAGCGAGAATAGGGCGTCTCTAGTATCGTCCACACGTGAGAAAACTGAGCCGCAAGCACAGGCAATGAGCCAGAGACAAAATTAAATGCTCCTCCCATTTTAAAACGCTTATGCCGAGGTCCTGCATAATTTGCAACACGGACACGCGTCTGGGATGCTGGACACAATATTTGAGACACAGAAATCGATTTTTAACATTTTTGGACACAAAAATTGTATTTTGTCACCATAGAGTTGAAAATCAACTCAATTTTTTGAAATTAATGAATTTAATACTTAATATTTATACAAATTATGAAGTGAAATATTGGAGGCTCCACTAATTCAATAATTTTTTTGGATTCAACATTCATGGAGCTTGTGTTTCATGGCTTTGAATGATTTTTTGGATTTTGAATCTTAAAAATTGTGAATATCGATTACAAGATCCTGATATCGATTTTTTATAATTTTTTTGACATTAGTGAGATCACGTCATTCACTTTTTTACTCGAAAATGCATATTAATTACAAAATTGACAAAGAATCGATATTTCAGTTTTTTCGTAATTAATATCATATTAATTGAAGAATAAGATATTTATGGGGCACAAAAATTGTCTCATTCAATTTTTTTGATTCAAAAATCCTAAAATTTTGGTTGTATGTCACTTAAATTATTTTTTGGATTTCTGAGCTGAAAAATGTATAACTCTAATTATTGAGAAAAAAGTTTACATTTTTTGGCATTTTTCTAAATTGAATGCTGTAATGACTTCTTATACCTAACAGTATACATTAATAAAAAAAATCGAATATTTAGTACTCCAAAATCGATTTATTAATGTTTTTAGGCCGAACGATAGTGAGCTTTCTTCACCAGAGTCTAACAACGATATTTTCTCTCTCTTTCTAAATTGCAAAGCGTGGGTGTGGCGCGAGCGATCCGATTGGCTGTCGCGGTCGAGGCACGTGCGTGGACGCGCGTCTACGCACCAATTCGGCCCTGAATGGATCACGGGCACGTGGATTCTCTCGCCGACGAGGTAGAGATCTCTCTCGAGAAACGAGACGAGAAGCCGAGTCGTATCTCGAGCGGGAAATTATGGGCGTGAGTTTTGTTCCTCGAGAGGCGGAGTCCGAAGAATCTCACGCTCCATCGTTGTTGCGAAACTCTCTTTCTCTCTCCGTGGAGCGAAACGTCGCCTCTCATTTGCCTTCTTTACTTTGGCTGTCCACTCGAATCATTTTTCTTCAATAAACAAACACAGAGTTCAAAAAAAAAGGAAAAATTATTCTAAAATGTCAAATTTCGTGTTCCAAATTACGAATTCATTTATTTTCATTTCTTCTTTTTGTTTCTTCTTCTTTTTCCCGGTTAAATGTATTGATGTTTATAAAGCAGTCTCACCTATTCTCGTTCTCCGCTTCGCGCTTCAATAACAATTGGCTCGGTTCAACGTTAACTAAAATTATCGCGGAATTCGCTACTTAAACGTTACTCGAATCTCAAATCTACGGGAATAATGCAGATGGCACCGCAAGCCGACAGCTCGAGGTGCCAGAGCATCTTTCCTCCACGCATTTCTTCTTCCGCTTGAAACTCTTCGACTTTGTAAACGCGTGTGTTGACACGTTGACGAATACGCTGGCGAACCGTTTGAACGATGTTCCAAGAGGACTCGGATCAAAAATATTTGACGACACATTCAATATTTCCACGTCTCTTTTAGATTTAGTGGAATCGCTTGGCCACCATTTTTGTTCGAAAACTCGTGCGAAAAAGAAAAAAAGTGATTTCTTCAGTTTATTTTTCTTCCATGATTTCGGATTTTTATGCATAACTTATTGTAGGTACGTATGTTTCATTTTGTGCTTCACAAAGTTTTAAATGAGAATGAATTATTCTTCAAAAGAATCATTCTGGTCCCCGATGAGCAGAATTTTTTCAAAACACATCGCAAGATGGCGGCGAAGAAATTTTCTTCAGGAAGAAAGAAGTTCGCGGCCTCGCTGAACCAAAACGCGCCTGAGCGGTTTCGAGCTGCACGCCGGTGAGAAATGGTTTATGTGATATCGAGTATGAAATGAGCAAAGGACGTTTCACACTGCCAAGCAGGGAATTATCTGGCTTTGAGCCCGACTATTCTAAATTTACGTCGCGCGGAGGGCGAGCGCGAAAAGTCGTCGCGAGAGGAAGAAAAGAAGCGAAAAATGATTATCAGCGTCAAAAAATGGTCCAAGCATAAAAGGAATAAATAAGGGACCATATAATTCAAGGATAAAATGTTAAGACCTGAGAGTAGCCGGTGATTCGCGATTCGACGGATATCGAGCGAAGAAGCGTGCGGGAGAAAGAGCCGATGCAAACGCCAGCGAAGCACGAGGCTTCGTTTAGCACGTAATATAACGCTGCCAGATAGCTATTTATACGTAAGACCATACGGATCCATTTTATACGTATACAAGCGTATATAAATGTGCATAGACTCGCAGATGAAAATTTCGTGCATATAATGTATGGCTCTCGTGTGCACGACACTTTCCAGCACGAGAGATTATATATTCTTCAATGCAATTTTCCATCTCAAACGAAAATAATGAACTTAGGAAGCCCGCGAACGTTCTTTTAGGTCAACGTTAGTGAAGAGAAATCTTCAAAATTTTTGTATAAAATCTGTACATTTAATAGCTATATGAAAAAAATACGCGAACATTTCTTCAGGAAATTTCTCAAAATGGCGGCAACGCTTTTTTATTTTCTTTTTTCGTAGACTTTTAAAATGTATCTATAAGAATTCATCCCGTAAGAATAATTCATCTATATCTAAAAATTTCGAATAGATATTCACACCATTCATAAAATTGCAGTAATTTCCATGGTGCGGCTTCCGACAACCGCCATTTTAGATCCGTAGTGCTGTATACAAAGATTGACAAACTTTGAAGTAATTAAAGAAAACAAGAAGAAAAAGAAATGATTCGTATAAAAACCTCGAGTCTTACAATGGACTCTGGGTCAAGAAAAATGTACTCGAACATTTCTTCAGGAAAATTGAACAAAATGGCGGGGTGCTCAATATTCATCTTCTTTCACCGATTTACATCTAACCTCTAAAAATTCGTCATCTACAAACATTTCGCGTATTTATCGCCCATAAATTCGAAGTAATTTCGACCTTACGGCATTTCCGACCGCCATTTTGTATTTATAGCGATTGATGTAGAAATTGGAAGCTTTCGAGTAATCAGAGCGAACGAGAGGCGAAATGCCCCATATAAAAGCCTCGGAGGGTCTTAAATTTATATATACGAGCGCTTTCGAGGATGCGAGAAAGTGGATTCTTCTCGGACGACGTTTTCTTCTTTCTCCCTCGCGAATCGGCAGAGTTTCGCGTAGGACGGGTATGCGAGTCTCAGATCCGAGATACTCTCTCCCGTGGCTGGTGCATTGCATGGCGTGGCGGCTTAATGGCTCGCGACTAACGTTCAGGGTCGAAATACGCCGCCGACGTTACCCGCTTCGTCAGTAGCGAGCAACACACGTGTTCTCGGATCTTTAATGCACACAGACAAGCCCTTTGCTTTTCTTCGATTTCTTCTTTTTTCCTATCTCAAGAGAATTCGTCAAATTTTTGTTTTCATTGTAACGAAACGAATCCAACGTTTTAAAACCAATTTTACGTACATTATGGAAAATATTATTAAAAAAAATTATTTTTTAAACAAAAGATGATTGAAAAATTTACCTTGTACTCACCTTGAAAGAGCTTGCAGGAAAAATTGTTCCTTCCAGATTTAATCGGAAGAATAAAGTAAATAAATAAGGGCTTGGACAAAAAATATCGATGGAATAAAAAAGAACAATTTTACGTTCTTGCAACGATTAAAAAAGATTCAATTTTATTACGATTCTTTTATTGCCATATGCGTGAGTCTTTCGAGTGAATTGTCACTGAATCACGTGGCTCGTTGATAAAAAGAGTCCGTGCTGAGAATAGACGAGAAGAAAACAAAAAATTGTCCCGGCGAAAAAATTTCGACACTTCTTTTCCTCGATTAAAATTTCGATGACTCTTCGCATTTACGATGCAAAGCGATACTTCCTCCGCAATAAAATGCCTGAAAAAATGTCGATTCGATGATGCGCCATTTTCTTTTTTATTTACAACCGAGAAAGCTTCGATCGCTAGCCGTTGTTCTCATCCTCTCGCGCTCGAGTCTCTTCCTCCTCTTCCTCCTCGACTTCGAGTTCGTCCTCATCCCTCCGGATCATCTTCTCGTTCTCGCTTTGCTCGATCGGGCTCGTCCGATCGACGCTCTCGCTCGGCAAAGTCGTTTCGAGCTTTGAATCCATTTCTGGAGATTCCGCTCGGAGCTGCTCGCTTTTCGGCTCGGGATTTGGATCACGGTTCTCCTCACCCTCCTCGATCGTGACGTTCGAGTCGTCCATCGACTGCGCGGGAACTGTTGAGCCATCGTCCTGCTGAATATTTCTTCCACAACCTGCCTGGGACTCGATTAATTCCAATTCTTCTGCGAGAGCTCGTTCTCGTCGCTCGACTTCGTCTGCGTGTAAAAAGGTAAATAAATGAACCAAGAATTTCAAAGAAAAAGAATCGAATCAGTATGTAAAAAAAAATTATATGTGGAATTAAATATTTTTTACCATGAAGCTCTTTGGCACATTGTTCGAGCAAAGCGTCAGTTTTTGGATGCTTGCGTTTTGGTAAGTAATATATCGAGGGCTGAGCTCTAGTTCTGATGAAGGAAGCAAGCGGCAGCTGTGCGGCTCGCCACTCCTGGAATTGCTTGCTCCTCGCTAGTTTGGACTCCAGAGCTCGAACTTCTGCCAGTTGACGTTTCCGAGAGAGGAAAAGCTGTTGACGTTCTCGTCGGAGTTCTTCTTTCTCACGCCGCCTTGCTTCCTCCACGCGTGCCTCGACCTCAGCTTTTTTGTCTTCCTATAAGAGTATAGATAAATTTTCATTTTTAGTAAAAAAATGTCTCATCAAATTACAGGGTTTAAATATTAGAATTCAGGAATTGAAGCTGGAGATGTCATTGAATGTATGACTTTAGGAAAAAAATTCTAAACGTTTATAATAAAAAAATAAAAAATTATGCGAATTTGATTTCTAACGGAAACGTAACTTATATTTAACAACTTGTGCACAACCAAAGTTCGAAAAGTCATGTTAAAAACATTATTAAAAAAAAGTTTTTTGTAAATTCGTAAAGAAAATCAAAACAAACGCACCTTTGCTTTCAATTTTGTTTCCTCCTGACGAAATTTCTGCAGAGTTCCAAGTAGGGCTCCAAACATTCGTTTATTTCGCTGCCTACTTCGTTCGTCAACACGCTCTCGTCTAATTACTTCCTGACGGGACGGAACTTCTCTTGGAGTTGCTATTACTCTGGAGGGAACTGCCGGCTAAAATACAAACATTTTCAGACCAAACGTATTACAATAATTATAAAAAATATAATTTTTGGAGAATATTAATATACAATAATATATGATATTGTATAATGCAATTACATTTATAGGATTATTTCAAGATATACAAGAACGAAGTAAAATTCAAGTTACCTTCACAGTATTATCATCTTCATCTGCGCTGTCATCGGGATTGGAAGAGACTCTGGCACTGAGCCGACTAAAAACTGTTTTTGGCTCTCCAGTGACCACCTGCCAGCGTTTTTTACCTCCAGGCTGATCATTGCTTCCAAAATCTGAAATCCTCTTGCGATCTTCCTGCAGAGGCCTTTTTTGTGATACTCTGAGGGAAAAAAAAACAATTTGTCATCATCTTTGTTTTGCCCTGTCAAAGAATACAATAAGCAAATATATTTTGCATCGAGGTTATGCACTCGTCGTCTGAGCTACGAATTCTTCAGTGAAAATTCAAGAATTCTTTCATGAACGAAATAAAGTTATTACGGGAATGAAGAAATACCTGGGCAAGAGTTGTGCGGATCCATTTTCACCGTCCGGAAGATCCCGGCCGAGTATTTTTCTGATGTCGCGATCCAAACCCCGGAGTCCATTTCTCGCCGCTTCCAATTCAGCCTCGAGACGATCGGCTCCGCACGGCTCCTTGGAATCGAGTCTTCTCATCTTGGACGCCAAAAATACTTAACAATTATTTCGCGAAGGAGAGATATTTACACGATTGTTTCGTAGGATTGTTGTCGAACCTAACCGCACAATCGGCGATTGAGTTAGCTCTTAGCTCCGTCTCTTTCTATCTTTCTCTCTCTCTCTTGCAGCTCATAGCGGATCGATTGTTTCAGGAGGGTTAGTTTATTTTTGCCTCGCACGTTGGCAGCAGCGCAATTTTCTCTGACACAGGACTGGCTTCATGGAAAGGATTTCAAAAAGCCATAAGGGATATATTTCATAATTCAGAAACAATTCTTAAAATTTAAAAAGTCAATGATTAACATGATTTAATACTGCACTACACGAAAATATATATAAGAATTACTTCTGAATACAGGCCATTATTTTTATACATAAAAAAATAGGCAAAATAGAAAGGAATTTTCTTGTGAAAAAAATTATCGATGTACGTTTTGGAATCGAGATTCTTTAGTGCACTCTTTGATAACAATAACAATAATAATTACAATAAATAGAGTTCTGCTCTGTCTGCATTCCTCTAAATCAGCGAAATTCGTTCCGTTCCGCGAGAGCCGTTACTTTTATGTACAACTCATTGGTGAGAATTGAACGTTATTCGAGCGATAATTTGAGAATGCATTAGTACGGATCTCACGCGTCGCTTTCGTCGAATAATCACATTCGATCGCATCATCGTTCAACATCTACTTATAATAATAAAATACCGATCTCATGAATGACACGAGCTCGCACGAGCACCGATTATTCGAAATTGTCCCTCTCTCCAAAAAAATTAGTCGTCTAAAACGTGGAATATCAGCTCCAAAACCGTGTACGTATCCTGACTCATCTGGGCAGCTTTGTGAAGAACTTGAATCAGCTCGTTGTCCAGACTGTTCATATAAATCGGCGGCAAACGCGTTCCCTCGCTTCCAGCCTCGTATCCGACCTGGAAATATTTCGAAATTATTCCATAAATTCAATCGCTTGACCATTTGGAACAATTGGAAAATATTAGAATGTATTTTGCGTAAAGTATTACCGATGATTATATTTTAATTAAGAAATATCAATGAGAAATAATAATATAATGTAATAATAATAATAATGTAACTCACGTTATCCGGATGTATCGTTGCTCTGACGGCAATTTTTGTTAGGCCGCCAGTTGCGAGAAGATCCAGCAGTTTAACAAAAGCAGCGCAAGTCGCCTTTGCTATGCTCTCTGACAATTTGTTAATGTCCACGGGATCGTAGAGGCCGGCGGGATGATCGTCAGACTGTTATTTACAAATTAAAAAACGTTTTTTAATATTTTTGTTAGTAAAGCGACTCGTGTTCTACTTCTATTTGCATTAACCTTTTTAACACGCTGATTGCGATGCCACTGTACGGTCAACACAATACGAGGCATTTTTCAATAAAAATCAAACAATTAATAATATAATTCAACTTAGAATTTTGTAATTTTTTTTCCTTTTCAAAGATTAATTTTTCGACAAGAAAATAAAAAAAAATAATCAAAGCACAAATGGAAAACGTAAATTTGTAAAATAAATGTTTTAGCACCTTGAGAATGAATACTTCGGTCCATCGAATGAATCGACTTGTTCCCATATAATCCGTGCCATTGTGCACTCGAATCGAAGGCACGCCGTCCATCGGTTTACCGTCAATAGGGCTCTTGACGCTGCAAGGAACATAAGATTCACATTAATGAAATCGTAAAAAAAAAGTAAAATAGAAAATTAAAATTATTGTTGAAGAACAAACCCCAAATTAAACTGCACATCATTTTCGACCCATTTTATATTGACGGTTTCGTCTGGCTCCGGAGCACCCTGAAGACCACAACCGATCGAGAAATCCTGCATATTTTTCAACGCTGTCTTCAATGCTTCCATTTTTTCCGGCATTATCTGAACCATGAGGCCATCTTCTACGATACTCGATTTCGCCGAAAGTCCCATTGACGACTTCAGAGCTCCGTTTATCACGATGAAGCTCGAGCCAGTAACTGCGAGAGTAATATCAATATTATTACATCGTTGAAAGAGAATTTGTAACAATTACGAAAATAAATAATTAACTTACTTTTTCTCGGTTTATTATTGATATTGATTGCCTGAGTTTGATAATTGCTCTCGTCACCGTTGTTCGTCTGTATGCACACCAAGTGGGAATCCGCCTGAATGCTGAAATTAGCAGCGAAAGCGAGTACGTGGTCATTCGAGTTGTTGAGTCCTTTGATTACTTGGTCGTAACGATTTTTCGGTAATAGTACGTCGGTCGTTCGATCCTGCATGTGAATCATCATTCCTCGAACCCCGGGCAAAGTGTAAGCGAAATTTCGAAAATCTGCCAAGACTTTCATTATTGTGTGTCCAATCTCGAAATAGACCGCATCACGAAAGCGAACGGAAACAAGGGGACAAGGATAGTAGCGATATTCGGCTCCAAGACGCAGCATTAAACGAAGAGGAAATACTTTTGCCCATGGAGTTTCCCATCTGTAAATAATGATGAATAAAATTTTTATTTTTTTTCCACTTAAAATTTATTCGTTCGATTTATAATTAAATTATTAATCAATTATAATCAATTACTCAAATATGATCTCATTTACCTATGAACGAGAAGTCCTACGAGGAAAGGTGCTGGAGGAAGAATTATTTTTTGCAAGCACTGAAATGTTTGTCGAATGAAGAGACATCCCGCATGCTCGCGAGATCCCAAAAAATGCGGTCCCTGGTGTATCGAAACTCCTAAATCGGTGATGGTATTTCCTAAACAAAAAAAAATTATTGCAACCGACCGTCAACATCGCAGAGAGTTTTTAATTTTACCCTTGATTGCTTCGGTGTAAATTTGATTTATGTGAATGAGAAGATCTTTTGGAATTTGTGTCTCGTCCGGCAAAGTCTCAACCAACAAAATAACTTCATCCTGACCAACGCAGGCCAGACCTCTTGAAGTTACGTTCCAGCAAATCCTGTTCACGCAGCAATTGACTAAAAATGAACATCAATGAAATTAATCGAATGCTTTTAAATTGCAGTATTTACATCTTACTATAAAAACTCACGGTTCGTTATTTTGACGTAGGCGTAAAGATTCCGATTGATGGCGAACATTATCGGTGGTTCGCTTTCGCTCTTCAATGATTTGTACAACATAGACGGAGAGACGGTCTCGTGATACATTATTTCTGAAAAACACAGTATTCAAAATAATTTGTATAATTTTATATATAAATATTAATTATGAATTAAATTTATTAATATCATAGAAATAAAAATGTACACTATTAACGTTGATTAAAATGCTCTTACCGCCTTTGTGAATGGTGACCGTAGGTGGCAGGAGGTCAGGATCGTGAGGTATGTAACAATTGGTGTTGGGGTCGATAGGCGGGACGTTCTGCCGTTTGGCCGTTCCAGCATTCTGTCCAGGATTCGTCGTTCTCACTCCGATCTTTCGGTAGGACGGCTTCAGATCCCACGAAGTGTCGAGCTCTGTCAGGTCACAGCCAGGCCTTATTCCTGTGTTTTATTCGCAGAGGTGGGTGAAAACAAAAACAAACGGGATTCCGAGGTAGGATGGCATCGGTGATTCAGTCTCAGGGACCGAACCGGCCGCGCTTTTGCGAAATTATGACTTGGTTGAAAATAAAATAATAATAATTTTGGATTTGTCACGGGAACCAAGGAACGCAGGATCGAATTTCTTTTTCAGAGTACTCATATCCCTCTGATTTGCAATTTTTCTATTTCTACGTAAAGCTACAAATCGTTACAATAATGCTTCTAGAAAATAAAAAATAACAATTCTCAGCACGAAAAAGCCTCTACAAATCAAAAATCAAATTTTCGCAATAAATCGCCAATAAATTCTGATACTGCGAAATAATGTCAAAGAGACTTAAAAAAGTGCGCATGAGTGTTTCTTTCTCTTTCCATCTCTCTGTGTAATATGAGAGTGAAGTGTGAGAATGAGAGAATGAATTAAATTTTGAAGAAAAGATTAAGTCTCACCGTCACTGAACATGACAGATTTTTGACCTTCTGGTCGTTGCTTCGTGCTCCCTTCTCGCTTGAGCACTCCAACAGGCACCATTACAGTCGGCGGTGATGGTAAACCTTCCGTCAATTGTTGCAGAGGTGGTATTGTTGAACAATATTCCATGGGATTACTCGGATTCGGTTGTCTTCCCTAAAAATTTTAAATAATTTATGAATTTTTGTCCATTCATCATAAGTGATAATTTCTAAATAATAATTTTTCGTACTTGTTGACCTCCGACGTGGCCCGGTATACGCATAGTATACGAAGACGAACAACTTTCATTTTCTTGCTCCGCTAAAAGAAGAACGAATCAGTGTTGAATAAATAAAAAAATAATATGTATTTTGTACCTTTCGTTAAAAGCTGATAACACGGTAAACAGACACGGGATTCGATCTTTCCTTGATATTCCAATTTATATTTCATGCTGCAACATTTATTACACAGCACCTACAAAAAATGAAATTTTTAATAAAATAATTTTTCAATGAGAAAATGTTCAATACTGATAAATATCTGAGTTCTTTTCTTGTTAAAAATATATTTTCAGTACCTTGCCACAAGCACGACAGTGGTGCCGGCGTTTGATCACAGTGAATTTAACGTCACAGAGCATGCAATTAGGCGCTACTTGATCCGGAATCCAGAACGGCGGTTGCTTTCCAAGTACCGTGTTCGACTCGATCGAGCAAGTGTCGGAAACGTCCTGAGACTGTTCTTCGAACTGTTGATCATCTCCATCGACTTCCAGCAGCTCGTCGTTTCCTAAACGTTAATAGTAACACGAATTAGTTTATAATCAAAACGATTTAAAATTATCTTTAAAAAATCGCAACCTGTCGTGCTTGGAGTCCCATCAATTCCAGAAGCGACCTCAAGAGGACGAGACTGACTTCCAGAATGACTTCCTTCATGCTTGGAATTCTCAAAGTTACTCGGAGACGTCGATGACTCGGAGAAGGCATTTTCCTCATTCGAGTCACTGTGATTTCCGTCCTGAGGTTTCTCGCTTTTATCCGACATAACGGAACTCTCTCCTTGATCTAAAGTTTGATTTTCTTCTTTCGAAACTTCCGGACAAGAATCAACGTAATTTGAAAGAGATTCATCGGAGACTGGATTGCTCTCCTGATGAGCGTTATCGACAGTTTTATTTATGGAATTCTCATTAGTTGATATGACTTCATCCGTGGACGCATCTCCAAGATTTGAACTTGAATCGACGATGGGAACCGGTTCTGGTTTTTCATCATCCGATCTCTTTCGACGTTCTTCCTTTTTGATCGTTTTTTCGTTGTGCAATATTCCAGACTCTTTTTCCATTATTCTAGGCTCCGGGAATTGTCTTCTATTTACATGATCGATCGGTTGAAAATTAATTGTGCTCGGGCCGCTGTAATCGAGAACTGGAAACTTCTTTGCCTTTTCCTGGAACGTTTCTTCGCACAGGGTGGGCAGAACGCCAATCGTCACTGTCTCGAAGATCGGAGCCTCGTTCTCATCCTCGTCCTCCATCGGGAGTGAGAGTCCTGGTGAAAATTTTCGTGCTGGGAGTTGAGAAGGATCCACTCGTCGTAAAAGTTCACGACACGGTCCAATATTCTCGTAGACTCTTTCTTCGGATGATTCTTCTTTCTGTTCTGTTTCACCTGATTTGTCATCCGGATTCGTTTCTAAACAAAGTTTTTCTATTTCAGATTCAGCTTCCAGCTCGGCCAAGTACTGGTTCAGTTGATCATCCGAGAGAGATTCCATTGCTGAATTAAAACCGATGACTTTTTGTACAGACGCGGGACTGGAATTTATATTCTGAGATTGATTACGATTTTCTGATTTTGATTTATCAAAATCTGATTTTTCTATTGATTCAGCTTTTGAAGAAGTTTCTTTACAAACGGCGTTCTCCTCTTCTTGTAATTTTTCCGTCAAGTCAACATTCGTGGAAATTTTTGATTCAACTGCCTCGAGAGAAATGTCAGAGGAAATTTGTTTTTTGTTTTCAGTTCGGGGAATATCAATATTCTCGTAAGAATTTGTTCCGTTTTGAGTGCTCGCTGTGTCGACCTTATCGATCGACCCTGCTTCGAGGATGACATTTTCCTTCACTAATGACATTTCCGACTCCACGCCGGATATAGTTGACTCCGAAATTCCTTGGCTCTCAACATTCTCTGGAATATTTTCGCTCTCAGTCTTTACAAGCGAATCCAAATTTGAATCGATCGCAACGGAAACATTTTGACACATAGCGAGAGGACGAATTTCAGAACCTTGGTCATGTTTTCTCGGACTCTCGTCACCGGTCAGATTGTCTGTTGAAAGATTTTCATTCAAGTTGGGACTTTCAGTCGATTCCTCTTTCGTTTCTGAAATTCTCTCAGTTACTATATTCGTCGTAGTTCTCTCGTTCTCAGTCTTTGTATCCGGATCAGAGTTTGCATCCACCGTCACGTATGGATCTTGATAAACAGGAAGGGAACAGACTTCCGGTTCTTGAGATTTCATTCTCGAGCTCTCGTCGCTGGTCGAACTGCTGAATTCACTTAAATCGCTCTTTCTGGTTGGTGGTTTTGTCGATTCCGAAAATCCATCGTTTCCAAAATTCCCAGCAGTTTTCTCGGTTTCTATATTTTTACCCGGAACGAAATTTGCGATGTTAGAAACGTTTTGATATTTAGGGAGTGAACATAATTCCGGCTCTTGAGAATTTTTTTTCGAGCTCTCGTCACTAAAAGTCCCCGCAGAGGCAACTTCGTGCCAACCGGGATCGTCGTTCGTTTCGTTCCTACCCGTGTCACCCTCAGTCGTGAGAAATCCGTGCTTCGTGACGAATTTCTCGCTCTGCTCTAAGTTTCCGCTGGGCGCGTTTATGTACTCGTTTAAACTGCTGAAAACGTTACTGACGCTCGGTTTTATGTTCGGCTGATTCAATTTCTTGTCGTAACTGTTGTGATTCTTTTCTCCTTCGTTTTGCTTCTTCTGAACCAATTTCTGGGATATATCGTTGCGAAACGTCAATGGAACGGGTTCACCGTCACGAAAATCAACGCAACGCTTCCGCGGAACTTTTTTCTCCGCGATTCTGTCCACATTGTAAAAATCATTAACCGAGTCCGCATTCCCTTGCTTGGATGTTGATTTTCTGATGTCGATGGTCTCATCTATTTTTGACGAATCTTTACACATTGTCTCTTCCGTTTGAGGAAATTCCGAAGACTGCGACGGCAGATCACTTGGATCTCTGTGAGTCGACGAATCTCCATCGTTGCACGTCGATCGAACAAACTTAGTCAAACCCGCGACATTCTGCTTCGCGAACAAGTTTTCAGAGTGCGGCTTTTCTAAATTGAGGTTGGAAGCCACTTGTTCCGCACGATCTGAAATTGAGTATTTAACTATATGAAAATTTAAATTTTAACATAAAAATACAACATTGTCTAAACATAGAATATAAATATTTAAATTACAAATAAAAAATGTATAATAATCTTCAAATGTAAACAAAGGATACAATGTAAGCATATATGTCAAATTACCTTCATTGAATTCAAATTCATCGAGAACTCTGTCCAAATCGATCGCAAACTTTTCCATTATTGTTCAAGATATTCGTAAGCAATATTTTTCCATAAAAAATCGTCAATGATTCGAAAATTAGTAGAAACAACGGGTTAGCCCGACTTTCAAAACTTTATTTTCAAAAATGTATACGAAACGATAAACGAATCCATTAGATGTATCACATATCAGAGTACGGTTATTATTTTTAGAATTCGTAATTACACAAATGTCATTTTTTTCAAACGTCATTCGATTTAGAAAAAAAAAATTATAATTGGCTCGCTCGGACTGGTCAGAGATTCCTAATGTAATAAGTTTTTGCACTTGCATTCGACGAGTTGTCACCGCCTTTCACATCGCGAAAGTTATCTCCGAAACATGTCGACGCCAATTGCATCTCTCAATCCTTATCAAGCCTTCCGTTCATTGCTCGATTATTTTGTACATTTTTAGAAACTACACGCACGGGGCTTGTTTTTGCGACGAAACGAAATAACCAATGTCAAAGCAGACAGATGCCAAAGTGTACTATCACGAACACTTACGCCAGTATGGAAAGAAATGTACGCGCAATACATATATATAATCCTCTTTTAAACAATAATAATAATAATAATAATAACGGTGCTAAATAATAACAATTGGAGTATCGTGAAAATTGTCACGAAGGGTGACCAGTCTGGTTTTTAAACATTGCTGCCAAGAGCGAGTTTACGATAGATCCTAGGCGGACAATTCAATAAATTCCCTAGTCCTTCAAATTTGGCGCTGTTCGAGTTGAAAAAGCGTGGGAAGTTGTTTCAAATATTTATATTCTTCTTACCTGTCGTAAAACTGAAATTATTTAATTTACACAAAAATTATAGACGCAATAGTTATTGATCATTTACAACAATTATTCCAATTAATTTTTTTTTATTCATTATCAGAATATGTCAGATTTATTTTGATGCGTCTATGTGACGTTTCTTGTAATCATAATAACAATAACAACAAACTGGGCGTTGTACACTATACAGTCAATTCGTATTTTTGAGATTAGTCACGTATGAATTGATAAATCTCTGATTTCTGAAATGAGGAGGAAAAATAAAAACCATGTAATTGTACAATAGAGATCGATGCATGTGTTACGTAACACCTTTAATCTCGTAATCATCCGTGAAGTCTTAGAAGTTATTGTATTCCGATCATGGTTATCGTTTTTTCGTTATCAGCTTACTACCACCCTGAAAAATCGAAAACATTCAACAAGGGCGGTGTTTTGACGAAAATTTCATATTCTTTTATAATATGTATAACTGAAATTCATGAAAATAATTATTTTTGAAAAATTATTAAAATTTAATCCTGAAGTAAAAAAAAAAATTGAAAAATATTATTCTTTCGAATACAATTGAAATTGGGAAAATTCGCCGAAGCGATATCTCGCTTTTTAACGTTTGCCGACAGCGCCGGGCGCGTTTTCGTCGCGAACTAAACTATTGAATCGATTCCTGCGGCCTCGGCGATGGTGGTGGGATTTTGGCACGCATACGTACAAAGTAAGCCGAAGGCACGGAGACGCACGCAGCGAAAAAGTACTACGGCACGGGAAAAAGGTGCACGAAAGTAAAAACTCCGGGCTGAACGTCGTATTTGTTTCCGTAAAAAATAATGCCGATCGCTTGAGTTAATCGTCGTCAATCGCGCCCGTATCAGACTCCAAGACGTCAGAGCCGTCAAACGGTGGCTCCTGTCAAGCCCCGGGAAATTCTTCAATCGACAAACAAATAATATAACGTCATGGATCGCAGAAAAATGTCGTAAGTACTTGCCCACTGTCGCATTGCTCCGAACGACGAGATTTTTTTCACCTGATTATTTTCGTGAAAAAAAAAAAAATTTCTCATACTTTTCCCGTTTCCACCTCACGTTTTCTCTCCACGAATCGCCATGCGTGTTAGATCTCGGAGTTAAATTCATCGTCGAAATTTCTATTCATCGCTACGAGTTTTGTATACATCGACGACTTCGTCCCACGACTCGGATCGATCGTTTCTCATTCTCTCTTGTTATTCTTTTTTTTTTCAGATTGTGACCCTTCACAAATTTCCATACTCATGCCGGTCAAAAATTGCAGTTTTCTATCACTGAATTATTTCCCTTCTAACCTTAATTCGACTCATGCTGCTCTCGTCCCTGAATAAACTTTTTCGAGTATCGAAGCTCCGAATCGATTTTTCAATTACCTCGTACATAGGTTATGTTGAAATTTTTTTAAAACCCGGCGTTTCTAAACGTGAATCGTAAGAGATCGTAGATTCGTCACGTTTTATCTTTATTGACGGATATTTCTAGGCACGTCTTTAATCTGCAGATGATTCACGTATAACGTGAAAAACGGAGCCTTCAAAAAATATTCTCACGACTTTATGTATTAATATCTGTTTTGAAAGTTATTTGATCATCTCCAAGAATACTGAAATGAATCCGAGAACGTTTTGACCATGTCGATAAAAATGGGTCAATCAATTTCCAGAAAAATCGTAAAAATTTTGTATCACTCTTTGTTCTCGATAACCTTAAAAATTATATAAAAATTCGTATTCATTCGTGATGTTTAACGAGAGAAGATTCGATAGATAAATATCTGCCAGGTTCAACGATTGAGATACGGAAATTCGTCATGATAAAATTATTTGATCGAAAGGAAATCAGCTCGTTGCATTGTCTGAAAGAAATGTGATACAGAATTATAGGAGCAGGTTCGAAAAAAAAGTGGAGAGTTCATGTGCCAAAGAAAACTGGTCCCTGAACAATATAAATACACAAACCGTCGTACTTTCTGTGATACTCAAGTGTCGCGTGTTTCCGATAACGAATTACATACATACAACATACATATGTTTCGTGGACTCAGTTAAAACTAGGTTAAGATGAGACGGTGGCGCCTCCATCGGTCATCGTTTTCGCGGAGAATTTAAAAATTCGGAGTGAAGGAATTTCGTAATTTTTAAAATGTATTTATTCATTATTTATTGTTTCAGAACCGCGGGGGATTCCCTGTATCAGACCCTCGAAATGCCAAAGACAGCGACTTCCGAAGATATAAAAAAAGCTTACAGGAGATTGGCGCTAAAGTATCATCCCGACAAAAATCCCAACAACCCTGAAGCAGCCGAAAGGGTAAGAAATGTTAATAAAAAAAATTATTATTCTAGTGAAAAAATAAATCTGAATGGCTTTCACTGGAATTATAAATTTGAGAAAAAAAATCTACTCGAGTTAATTTTTTGATTATTTTTCATTATTTACTTTTCTACAGTTCAAAGAAATAAATCATGCACATTCGATACTTATGGACATAACTAAACGCAACATATACGACAATTATGGATCACTCGGATTGTACGTTGCCGATCACTTCGGCGAAGAAAACGTCAACGCCTACTTCGTCGTTACGTCGAAATGGTGCAAGGTAAGAATATTTTCGAAAATTATTCAAATTCTTTTTGAAAAATCAAGGTATAATAATTAATTTTTTTAATTTGAGTGTTTTTAAAAGATAAAAATAATTAATTTTTTTTTCAGGCGGTCTTCATAGTCTGTGCATTCCTCACCGGATGTTACTGCTGCTGCTGTTGTTGCTGTTGTTGTAACTGGTGTTGCGGAAAATTGAAGCAAAATCGACCAGAGGACAGTGGACTATATCATAATCTCCAGGTAAAAGTTACCCGGGTCACGGTTTTTCTGAAAAACGGTGAATTCAATTCCGCGGGTGGATAGCGAGATTTGCAAGTGCTTAACAATGAAAATTGAAATTTAAAAAATTCACGTAATTTTTAGCGATATGGAAACGAAGCGCATTTTTCTTCGATGACAGGTTCAATTCGATTGATCTTCAAAAATTTAGATTTTTTACCCAAAATTTGTCGATTAGCTGCAGTTGGAGTGGGCCATTGCGAGGTATTCGTTATATCCCTTTATGAGACTTTTTTTAATGAGAGAAAAAAAGTTCTCAAACCTGGACAGGAAATTTTTATATTATTTTTTTCTGAATATTACACGAGGTAATTAAAATAATTAAAAAAAGATGCTGGATGGTTCTACGTCTCGAATGAGAGCAGCTGTAAGTAAATGTCGAATTAATCGCTTACTTGCATAATAACGAAGAGATTTTTAATTTTTTTCTATTCGCCTCGTTATTGTGCTTCGGAAGTAAGTAAAACGCAAGTTCCTGATAGGTGTCGTACAATTTATCATCGTTTCTTTAATTTCGTTTCTTAGCAATTCTTTTTCAAGAGTTCAAAACCTATCTTCTGCGAAAATATATTAAATATTCGAATGACGAAGGTAAGAGAATTTAGAGAATGTGGGAATGAAATGTACTGTGATGCTCTATTATTCCAGATACAGAAAAACCTTTAAAAAGCTGATCATTAAAAAACAATAATATTTATCAACTTTATTTTTTTTAATCCTCTGATCAGTCTTATAATCAATTTGTAATAAAAGCACAGCACTTGCATTTAAAAAATTCAAGCTCGATTTTTTTCAAGTTTTTCTAAACATTCAATGCTTGTTACTGCAAATAATGCTTCCGTCTTGTATAAAAAAAATTTATTTATTTCTGTACAAAAAGCAAATTCCTTTAGTTTTTTCTACGCACTTTGTTAGACGTCTTTTCACTTTGTTAGTCGCATAAATATCACAAAAAATTCATTTTTATAAGAATCGCACAGGCGCATGAAATTTTTTTATATAGATTTCATTTTTCACGACTTCATACTGGGATTGCCTTTTTCCTGAATAATTTACGATCACACCGTTCGAGATATAGTTCAAGGTGGGCGAAAAAAATGCAATAATTTTATAGTGGAACCATCACCGTATCTTCAACACATTAATTTTAATTTTGAAAAAGCTTCATTGGACAATTTTTTCGGCCTTTTACAATCTCACTCCAAATGCTAGTGACCGATTTGCATTCTAGGACCAAATACTTTTCACGAACGTCTCCACGATCTTCATTTTTCTTTTCATTCTCGAAGACCCGTAAGATTGTGCCCAAAATCGAAGAAAATAATTATGATCTCATTTCGACGTCATCTTTATGCAATTCTGACAGCTGTCAAATATTCACACAATCGACAGTTACGACTTGCAAATTCCAGCAGCACCTCCAGAATCGACAAACGCTCGCAATTGCTCATATCGAATTTTATCAGAATAATTCTATTGAGTTCGTGTTTTCGGTTTTCATGATGAAAACCAAAATGTAGAGAAAAGCTCATCGCAATAAATCGTCTTCATATTTCATGCATGAACAAGTTTTACGTACTACTGAATGTAGTTTAGCAATTTTGTTTACGTCGTTGTTGTATTATAGCGGGACCAGAATGCTGAAGGTGATACTGTGACGAGTCAGCCTCGAGGTTTCAGAAAGGTAAGTTCATCCTTCTCGCACTTCATTTTTTTCAACTCATCTTTTTTTTCGACTCATTGTTCATTGGTAACAATTTTTTTTAATTCATTGAATCATAATTTCATTCATTCCATCACGATTAAAATTTGTGACAAATTCCTAAAAACCGAATTCGTCTTCACCTGCTTCAAAATTTTGTCGAAACTATTGCAAAGTAAAATTGCACTTCACGTATGAAAAAAAATTGCATGCGACAGCAAAATGCCTTTTTTTAACGCAAGCCTGATTTTATTTTAGACAGTTTTGTAGATAGAAAAAAACATCTGAAATGGTATGGATATGACAGGATTATATGATTATAAGTAAATTAAATTTTTAATAATCGAAACAATGATCGAAAATCTTTATTTGAGGCTTTCAATTAAATTAAGACATTTTTTTATTTTTATTCCTCTTCTGGCCGCTCCAACTTTTTCTATTCAAAATTTTTACATTCAAGATGTTGATTAACTTTTTTAATGATTATTCATTGTTACTAATCGCTTTAAAAAAAAATTGTCTCAAAACGCCAATTTTGTTGTAAATAATTTTTGCAATTTTTTTATTTTATTTATTTTTTTCGCTCGAAGGAGGACGAGAGTGAAGAAGAAGCGGTAACGTCGCAACCTCAAGGAGGCGTTGCCCACGGAGCCGGTGGAAATACCGTATTCGCGATGCCGCCCCCACCCTCGTCGCAATTCCAGCCGGCGCCGTCCCAAATTCCTAACGAGGGGACAAATTTGACAAGTGGGACTGATCGTCCCATGTACGGTGAAGGTAAAGGATTTTGAACGACTCGACTGATTTTTCGATATTTTCGCATTCTCGATTCTTTGATATTATTCAAAACGAATGTCGAGACGTGCACAGTGACTTACACGTGTGGATTGTGAAGCAACAACTCGAAAGCAATGAATTGTCACGTGGTCGATCGTTCAAGGAGTTTCAAGAAAAATAAAACATTTTTTACATGAAATCATACAATATTAAGTACATTAAAAAGAAATTAAAAAATAGACATTTTAAAATCTTGCATCGAATTATTATACATTACTCACAATTTATTACATATTTTATCATATTTCCATTTTTTTTTATTTTTATTTTGCTTTGTATTGCTTTTGTTCCGGCTTTGAAACTCCTTGAACATTTTTTTTCGACACATCATTTTCGTCACGTTATTACAAACAAGAAGGCCGCAACGAAAAAAAGCACCTGTAGAGTATTTGAAATGTAATTTGGCACTATTTTTACAACGCTATTATTATCCGTATCATAGAAATTATTTTTTAAAATCGTTATTTTGTGCGCGTTACACTTCACTTATGTACGCTACTAATGTAGAGTGAATGAATGAACGAAAAATGAATTTATTACAAAAGTGATCTTATTTTTTTTTCTCGCACCAATTTTTATTCTTTTTTACCAGTAATGTAAATTTATTTTGCAGAGTTAATTTATTGAATGGCATTGCATGCTTGACCGAACGATTTCCCTGAAAACGAAGACGTCTCCGAAACAAGAATTTTTAAGAAAAATTCATCTGTCCATGAGACAACGAATTTACAGTCGTAAATTATGACGTCAATTATGTATTCCAAGTTTAGGAATAAAATCAACATGTTAAATAATGTCAGATATTTTTTCAACGAATTAAAATAATCGGTTAATCTTTATTTTATAATATTCATATTTAAACTTACGAAAAATTAATTATGGACAATTATTTTGTATAAATTTAACTCTTATGTACGATTAAACTTTTTCTTTCTTCGATGACTCGAAATTTTATTCACCAGTTGAAATCGCACGTTTATTCGTGAATGTATTTTTTCCGAGTAATTTTTTAGATCAGACTGTGAATGCTTCGTCACTTTCGCTAAGTATTTTTTAATCAAAACTTATAATCATTCTATTTTTCTGTAGATAAGGATAATGGAAGTTTAATTAGTACGAGCACGTATTATCTTGCAATTATTTTTAAAAAAAGTGTCAAGAGGCGAATAATGAATATTTTTTGTGGCATCAGTCACAAATCCGTTTATAGCCATGAACGCTGGAGGCAACGCCGCATTGCCGACCAAGTGGTAATGAGGGGAGAGCTCAAGAGAACTTCGGAGTTATCGAAGAGAATCGCAACCAGGACACCAGCAGCGTAGAAGTGCATAATCATCACCGGCTGTCGAAAAATGAAGAGGAGCAACCGATCGATGAAGTAATAGCGAGGGAAGACATAGCGAAACGAAATTTGCCTGCATAAATGAAGGACAGAAGATGTGACGACGGACGAATATGTAACGAGGGAGGAAAAAATGAAAATGAGGAAATGACTCCAGAAACTGGAAACAACGGTTGAAGCGCCTTGAACGTCGAACGTTTGTTAAATATGTACAAATTGTCGATTATCTTTCGTTTCCTATCATCTAAGATGAAGCGTACGAAACGAGAATAGACGATGAAACGCTAAATTCGTTCTCAATGCTGATATCGCTTCACGTTTACGAGTTCACACATCAGATCAACAATATTTAAATAGCACTAAAACGATTCCTTAAATTGTACAGTAAATAACGATTTATTAGAGACCCCTCATTGTTTGAAATGAATTATAAATATTGTTTGCTAAAACTTGACAAAGACGCGTTCTCGTATCTGCATCCGTTTCATTCTCATCGTAGCGTTCATTCAGTTTTGTACTCTGCCAAGTTTGGAGTATTGGGACAAACAAAAGAAAAAATGAAAAAAAAAGAGAGAGTGAACAGAAACGTGAGGAGTAGCTATGAAATATTCCATTGATACATACATATATAAAAAGTTGCGATTTGACACTGATATGCTGTTAGGGTGAATCGATTGAGAAATTATTGCCAGAAATACAATCCACATTCGAAGTCTAAGCACATTGTATCGAAGCTTTATCGGCCCCGATTCTTTGAAACCTCCGATCGTTCGCGATCAAGTTTCCGTTTGCATCGCTGGAGGAGCGTCAGAGTCGAGCCAAGGTCAACTATTTAAGCTTCAAGGTTGATCCAAGGTCGAATGAAGGTCAATAAAATTTGACAATGATTTTAATACAAAATCGTAGGATCAAGCCTAATTGCGCGAGGATCAAAATTCGTCGAGTTATTATCGAAAATTATTCCTTTGCATGTTAACAGGAACGAATCTCCTTTATTTATTCCTTTAATTAGACGCGAGTGTATGAAAAAGAATGTATAAATCTAAATGTGTAACATTTCCAATCTATGTAACATAAATTTAAGATATAATTGAAATTATGGAAAATAAGTTCAAGACCGTCATGATATATTTGCAACGACGATATATCGAATTAATATTACCCAGAGTTCTTTTTATCGTTGCGTAACTAATACTCGAAAAAGGTAACTCTATGTCTCGATTTTTCGAATTTAATGAATGTTATGAATAAACCAGTAACCAAAACTGCTATACGAATTGTTTGATTCTTATCGATATCAATATTTTTTTAAGTAGAAATTATATTTTTTTTCATACTTGTTTTTTTTTCTTTTTTTACTTGGTATCAAGAAACTGCCGTATCTTTTCATAAACCAAGGGAAAGCTCAGAAGGAGGGTGCAACACTTGAATAAACTCAAGAAAATTCCGATAATCGATCGGTCTCAAGTCAATACGTTTTATACCGCATCTGCTTCGGTATAGCAATTCTCACTTTTTTGTATTTTTTGTATTCTTTATTAAAAAAATGAAAATTTTTATATTAGTGAATTTATTATGACGAGAAATGACTTTTTTGTTTGAATTAAATTAAGTTAATAAAATTACTAATAATAATTCATATTTTTTAAACAAAAATTAATTTTTTGTATTTTTTCAAAATTTGTTTTTATTGTTAATTGTTTTAATCCACAAGTATTGAAGTTCAAACAAATAGGAAAAATGATTTTCAACGTCGAAAAGTCAACTTATTTGGAAAATCTAAGTTTTTAAATTAATTATATCCAAACACTTTTTAAGTTTTTGATGAAAATGAAAAAATCTTTTGTGAGAGTGACAAAAAATTTGTTTGAATCGTTCGCTGCTAATTTCATCCCGTCTCTTGTCAAATCCTTGTCAGACCGAGTGTCAATTTTTATGCAAAGAATTTATCAATCTTCCATTCTTCGTTTTTATATGTGTCGTATAAAAAAAAATTATTCAATTAATTTTTTTTGATAATGGCGCACTCGATAACTTATCACAAATCGAACGACTACACGAGGCCAGCGGTCGACCAACGAATCGCTGACTTACGATTACGAAGGGTCGGAGCCCTCGAAAGTACTCCTAACGAGAGTATAAAGGACAGTTTGGTAAATAACGCATTTTTAAAAAAATGTAATTTTTTTTAAATCAAAATAAAATTTAAAAAATATGCTTGAAAACTTGCAAGCGTTTTTTACTTTCAGATAAAATTTAAAGAGTGGCGAAGTAATAGACGAAGTTATTTAAAAACGACGCATCGTCATGTCATGGAAATGATCGCGTTTATTTTTGACATCGAACCGGTCCTATTGGAAGATGGAATTATTGACAAAGACGAATATGTTCAGTATCTCGACAGCTTTTTTGAAACTGGCGGAAAACAAGCGATTATTGTATGTCATCAACCGATGACGCCTCCACCGTTTGGTTCGTACAGAAATTTATAATAAAAAATTTATTTATTAATAAAAAATAATTATAAATTATTTACATAATAATAAAACTTTTTCGTAAAATAAAAAAATTTATAAAACATATTCAAACATTCTTTATTTACAATCTTGTCTAAAAATGTTAAAAAATGAGAAAAGGTTGATAAGTCTTTTTAATAAAAATTATCGCAGAGTCCGGTCGATGGTTGGCAAACATGCCCTTGGATCAAGAATTTATTCGATCCTGCGTAACAGACGGATCGACTGAACCATTTACCGGAAAATGTGTAATAGTTTATCGTTTACGATCGAACGTCAATTTCGAAACCAAACAATTATTAGAAGTAAGTTTTTCCATCGAAAATATTAAATTTTGAAAGATTTGCAGAATTCAATTATTTCATTATCAGAACATACAATTCAATTACAATTTAAATTAACATAATTTACATAACATATTTTTCTTTTTTGAACAAATAATATATTTCAAACTCGATTTCATGCAATAGAAAACTTATTGCAAAATTATTAATGAGGAAAACATTTTTTTGTGTATGACAAATTTTTACAGAATGCATAATTCAATTATGATTAAAAAGATAAATATATTTTTAATTATTTTTTTTCTTTTTTTTAACGAATAATATATTTCAAGCTCGATTTCATACAATAGGAAACTTATTACGCTTACGCCGAAGTAGATCCCACAACGAAAATCGCTCTGGCTGGTGTTTCCTCGCTGATGTCTCGACTAAACGAACCCGCCGTATCGACGAACACTGTTTGGGGAGAATTAGTCAAAAACGAAGCTGGACAAGTCTTGAAAAACAATTTCGTCGGTGACTTTAAAGAATTTTGCCTTTTTCTCGACAGTGAGTTTTTTTCATTGAAAATATTTAAAAAATTTTCATTTTTATTTTTAGCAATACATTTAACTAATTTTAAAATCTATTATAGTAATTTTCAAAAATTTTTTTGTAGTTTGTTAAATCGAATTATGGAAAAGAAATTTATTTGTAATTTTTTTTTGTTTTTTCACAGTGACTCGGATGGATATCGAAAATATAATCAAATTGGACGTTGATTTCGATATATATGCGAATTATCTGTCGAGTCCCGAGAGTATAAAGGCTAATGCGAAAAATCCTGAAATATTACACATTGTGGAAGAGAATGTGAAAATTTGGATGAAGATCGTGGAACGGGCAACCGTCGAAAGCCAGCAACTGCGTCGAGAATCGGAAACCGTAGGCCCGACGGCGGAATTAATTTATTGGCGAAGGTTACTGGCACGTTTTTCCTCAATCATCGAGCAATTTAAGCTTGCACCGATTCAGGCCTCGATTCAACTTCTGATTCAAGTCAAAACTGACGACACCGATGTCCTAGTAAAAGTAATTGAAGGATATTTTAAATTAAAAATAAAAAAAATTTAATCAATATTTTAACAATAAATAAGAAAATTAAATTATAAATTAAAACCAATCTAATTTTATTTTTTAATGTATTTTTTCATGGTTTTTTTTTCAAATAAAAAATAATTCAGTTAAAAAATAATTTTTAGAGATGGAAGAAATTGGATAGCCACGTGACGACGATACAAATATTGGCTCAAGAAAATGTGAAGTATCTTTACGCACTGGAAAAATACACATACCCGTTGTACAGACTGGATCCGACCAAAATAGGACGATATTTGCCTCCTCTCATGTATGCGATAAGAATGACGTATGCAACTTCGAGATTTTTTAATACCAGGAGAATGATCACAGCTATTTTTGTCAAAGTAATATTTACAACAATATTATTTCTCTATTTTTTTCATTTTTACTTTCACAACATTAAAAAAAATATTAATAAATTTAAATTTAATTTTTTTAGTTATTAAACAAAATAATATTTTCTAGTTAACAAATCAATTGATTTTATCGTGCAAAGCTCACATTACGGCGAACGGTACGAAGAATATTTGGCATGATCCTATATACTCCATATCTCGGATGAAAGTAAATTTATACAAAAATAAATAAAAGTTTATAATAATTCATTGTAAATTTATAAATAAAAAATATGATTGTATTATAATTCACTGAAATGTGTTTAAAAAATAATTCAAATTGAAAAATATTTAATTAAAAATTTTTTTATTCAAACACTGCAGGAATGTATAGAATTGTGCAATCAGTATTACGATTGTTACATCGAAATGTGTAAAAAAGTTAACGAAACTCCGGACGAGAAACCGCTTGAGCTCTCCGAGATGTACGTTTTTGGAAAATTCAATACATTCAAGGCCAGAATGAACAAGGTAATAAAATAAACATTATTTCAAAATATCAAAAATTTAATTTAAAAAAATTTTTTTTTAGTTAATCGACGTATTGGAAACAACTTTAACTTACTCCGTGCTGCAAGCTTCACCGATCGATGGAATCGACGTCTTCGCTCAACGATTTATAAATTTCTTTGAGAATTTAGCGTCTAAAAAGTATGATCCTCTGGATCACAGAAAACCGTATTTTGACCCGGATTACGAGCAGTTCAAGCAGAATGTGAAAAAAACGGAATTAGACCTGAGAAATTTTTTCGTTAACTCTGTTTCATCCGTGCCAAACATCACTAGCGCGTTTCATTTGATCGGGAGGTATAATTATTTTATTTTATTCCACCTACATAAATATAAAAATAAAAATTTTGAAGTAAAAATATTCAATAAAAAAAATTTGAATTTGAATCGATTTCAAATGATTTTATAAATAAATTTGACATAAATTAATATTCCTTGGGCGTTTCAATGAATCGTAATGTATTTATTATTACCTCTCACTCATAAAATACGAATTCAAGAAATAAAGAAATAAAAATAATGAAAAAAAATTTTTTTATTGAATTAATAAGTGAAGAAATTATTTTCTATTTTATCTACATTTGATTATCTAGAAATTTTCATCTGTCGATAACGGAATATTTCTCCTGTTTGAATTTTCGCGAGCTTTCATAATCAGCCACCATGCGGCGATCATGTTACGCAATATTCGTAATAGAAATAGCAAAACTTTAATTTTTCCTGAAATTCGATAAAATTGTCACATGCAATTACTCAAAGAAGTTTCTCATGACGAATAATACTTGGACTGAAATTTCCAGTAAATTAAATAGTGTTTTGCAATTTTGGAGATAGGGCTTATGTACTTCTAATAGATTGTGATCATCATTCGCCTCGGTAGCGCAGTAGGCAGCGCGTAAGTCTCATAATCTTAAGGTCGTGAGTTCGATCCTCACCCGGGGCATTATTTTTGCTTTTATTTTTTAAATTAAGATCATAATACGTTCTATCACTATGATATTAATTTTAACTTACAACAAGCAAAACAAAATTTGTTAATTGAATTTCAACTGAGATTTTAATTTTAATAATTTTTTCTAATTAATTTAATTTAATTTGTAAAATTTTTTCAGATTTCGACAATTGAATCTAAAATGCCTGCGCATCGACCGAAAATATTTGGAGCTGGTACCGATGTACGAGAAGGAAATCGAAACGATAAGGGACAAATACAACGAGGACAGATCCGATCCTCCAATTGCGAGGAATATTCCACCGATAACCGGAAGAATATTGTGGATTCGACAACTTCACAAGCACCTTGAAGACCCCATGGATATTTTGAAGACTCGAATTCCGGTTATCACTCACGAGCGAATTCAAAGGTGTATCAAAATCTACAACGCTCTTATCCGTGTTTTTATACACTATGAGAGGATTTATTACAAGGCTTGGTTCGATTCTTCTGAAATTGTAATTAATATTTTTATTATTTTTGCTCTAAACAAATTCTTCCGAGAATTATTTGACAATTTGTAAATTATTATTAAAGAATATTTCATCGTGATTATTATACATTTAAGAAATTAATTTTTGATTTTGATAAATATTATTGATTTTTTTAATTGTCGAAAATTTAAATAAAAAATGATAAATAATTTTTTTAATCAAGGTTCGTTTAGCTCTTTCCTCGCCTTTGCTCATCCGTCATCCAACATTGAACACATACGTTGTGAATTATGATTCGTACATAACTGAGGTGATCGACGAGGCTGAACACATGGCCAGATTCAATCTTCCTGTTCCCGATTTCATTCAAATAATCACGTTCTGCAAAGAGAAACTTTTTCATTCATACGAGATGGTGAAGAAATTGGTCGAGGAAAATGATGGATTGAGGTAAAGTTAACATTTGCATGAATATTCTTGAAAAATTTGTTAGATGATACTTTTTAACTGATTTTTTTTTGATCGATTTGTTTTGTGATCCGTTTTTAAAAAATCATAAGAAATAGATTAAATTTGGACAAATAGGAAATTTGAAAAAATTTGTAAATTAAAAAAAAATCGAATAAACTTAGAAATTGTAATTCAGTTTACATCAACTGAAATTTATAGTTTCGTCTCAAATTTTGTTATTTTTGTATGTAATAAAATTAGAATAATTAATAAAAACACATCAAGTTTAATTTCGTAAGATTCGTTATAAAATTTCAATTTAAATACAAAAAAAATAAAGTATCACTTTTGCCAGACATTTTGCGGATAATAAATTTTCAATCTTCACGTATTAATTTTCTCATTTCAGGCAATCGATTCCTCCTCTCTTTGCCAACTTAATGAAGTCCATTTTCGTGAAATTGGAAACGGCGTTTCAGCCGTGTCTCTCGGTGATTACCTGGGCGTCCCTTAAAATTCCAGACGTCTGCCAAGACATAAGCAACGTCATGACGGAAATTCAGATATTCATGAAAGAGGTGAAAGACATGAGAGACGCGAGAATCGAGGAAGTTCTCGAGTTGATAGCAGCGACGAAGATAATAATCCTGAGGAACTTTCCACAACCCCCGAATGTTTTTTTCTCGGAGAATTACAGCCTCGCCGAGTCGATAGCCAAAGAGCTCGAAATTAAATCGTCAGCTGCTGAGAGAACTGTAATCGACATTATAAACAAATTTTTGGACGCTGTCGTCGATCCTGAGAGCGAGGACGCGAAGTACAACTGGCTCGATCCGAATAAAGTTAACAAGCAAGTTGCCTCTCAAGCTAAGCTTCCGAAAGCACATTCAATCCACTCAGGTAATAAATATTGAATGAAAAATATTAATTATATACTTTTGAAATTATTTATAATTTAATTTTGTTTTTTATGTTTCATTTATTTATTTTTATAATTATTATTATTAATGTTTTATTTTATTTGTATTATAAATTTGTAATTAAATTTTTTGGCTCATAAGAAATCAGTCCAGCTCGTGAAGGGAGCAAAGTTCCGATGAATAAAATCGGTACCGATTGCATGGACCTTTTTTCTTATTTTAACGCAAAGCTCATTGAATCTCTTGTCAGAAGCACGAAAAGCTCGTTGGACATGTTGAAGAAGCGAGTTAGTATGACGAGGTGAAAATTTTTGTTTTAAATTTTTTTATTCTGTCAAAAGTCATTGTTATAAACAAATGAAATGAGGAGGAATAAAATATTTTTTTTATTTATATTATTCTCAGTGCAATTCAGCATGAGGCTACCGATGAAATCGTAATATCGATACTGCAGACTAACTTTGTATTGCAAATACCAAACGTGGTGACGATTCCTTCAGTCGAGGAGTTGCAAAATTCTTTGAACAAAGTGGTAGCAAATATGCTCGACGTTCATAAAAATATTATCATGTGGGGACAACGAGATCCTTCGATCTCGAAGGACGACGCTTCGACGAATAAACCAAAGGACGATGGTTAACAATATTTAAAAAATTTTTTTTTTACTTTTTGAACTTTTTATTGAATTTTTAATTTTTTTTGTTTTATTTTACTTTATTTTAGAGAAAACTGCTGAGCTTAGAAATTGTTACGAAATGATATCCGAGCATAAAGAAATCATTCGAAGCTTGATGAGCTTGCAAGGAGCTATTTTGATGTTCAAGGACGACATTGTCGCTGTTGCAAACGTAAATTGAACAATAAATATTTCTGAGTTTTTTTATCAATTTATTTTTTAAATATTTTTCTATTTTAAAATAATAATTTTTTTAATAGTAAATTAATTGTTTTTAGTCGTATCTTCGTTATTCTTACATTTGGGCCGAGGACAGAGCGGCACAAGTCAAAGAATTTGTCGACTCCGAACCAATAACGCAAGAAATGAAGGAAAAAATAATAGAATACGAAGAATTGGCTGAAACGATGAAAAATCTTCCGACTCATCACACTTTTGGTCCTATCGACGTCAGCACCGGTAACAAATAAGTTTTTAAAATTTTGTTACATTTTCAAATTTTTATGAAATTTATTTAATTTTTTTTAAGAAAATTAATTGTAAAGCGAATGAAAATTTTTTTTGTTCAAATTTATAAATTTTTTTTACAGAAAAATTAAAACTCGCTCTCCTCGTCGAGGCAGAAGCTTGGAAAAAATGTCTGGCCACGACTCTCTCGAAGGCTTACAAAAATAAATTAAAACGTATTACGGAGTACATAGACGACAAGAACAAAGTGCTCGCGAGGCAGATAAGAGATCTGGAGGATGTACGAGTCGCTATGAAGTGTCTGAGCGATTTGAGGGATGATTTTATTTCCTTAGATATGGATCTGATTACGATCGACGAGACTTACACTCTCATCGCGAAATTTGGCATCGAGATCTCTAAAGAGGAACAATACATAGTCGACAGCCTTCGATATAATTTTACAAACATGCTGTCTACGGTATATTTATATTTAAAATTATTAAATTAAATATATATTTAACAGAGAAATATTTTTTAAAATAAATTTCTAAATAAACATTTTATCAATACCTAATTTTTATTTAATAATTTTTGGATTTTTTTTATTTTTTTTACATTTAGTTAAATATTTAATACTGCATTTTTGAAAAATTGTTTTTGATTTATATTGAAATGTAGGCAAAAAAAGTCCAAGCTAAAATTTGTGATATGCAAGAGCCTTTGAAAAAAGAATTAATCGAAGGTGTTGAGGCGTTGAAGAAAGATGTGGAAGAATTTGATAATGATTTCGAAAACAACGGACCAATGGTCGTTGGGATTCCAGCGAAAGAGGCCAGCGAGAGGTATCCAAAATTTATATCATAATTTAAAAAAAATTGACGTTTAAAAAAATAAATTTAAAAAAATATTTTTTAGACTTCTCCTGGCGCAATCGCGTTATGAAGAATTATGGGAACGATACGAAACGTACAGCAGCGGGGAAAGACTCTTTGGCATCGATGTGACGGAATATCCTGCCCTCGAGCAACGGAAGAGAGAAATAAATTTGTTGCAGAAACTCTACGGTCTTTATCTCCAAGTTATGAGATCGATCGATGGATATTACGATATTCCGTGGACGGCGATCGATACCGAGAGCATTGCAGCTGAATTAACAGAATTTCAAAACAAGCAAGCTTATCGATTTTTTAATTTAAAAAAAAACAATAAAATAAATCGCATTACAATTCGTATATTTTCGATATTCGACGTTCTTTGAATAATTAAATTTTAATTATTCAGCAATTGAAATGTAGCAAATTATTTTTATAAAAAAAAAGAAATCTAAAAAATTTACAATTATTCATAATTTTTTTTAATTTTATGATTAATACTAAAATTAATTTATAAATATTGTAATTATTAAAAGATGCCGAAAATTGCCAAAGACTATGAGAGATTGGCCGGCGTACATAGATTTGAAGAAAAAAATTGACGATTTCAACGAGATCTCTCCCTTGCTGGAAATGATGGCGAATCCAGCGATGAAGGATCGTCACTGGGAACGAATGTCCAAACTGTGTAATTACGTTTTCGACGTCGGATCCGATTCTTTTACACTGGCGAACGTTTTGCAAGCTCCGTTGTTGAAATATAAGGACGATGTCGAAGTAAATATTTATTATTATTATTATTTTATTATCATTATAAAAATAAAAGTTATCAAATTTGATTAAAAATTTATTATTGCAGTGATAAACAATTTTGGTATTAAAAATAAAAATTTTCAATTTTTTATTTATTCTTCCTTTTGAATTTTAGGATATATGCGTGAGCGCTGTAAAAGAGAAAGACATCGAGAGCAAACTTAAACAAGTTATTGCCGACTGGGCCACGGTGAATCTTCAATTTTCGAATTTCAAGCAACGCGGCGAGTTGCAGCTCAAGGGAATCGAGACTCTGGAAATTATTGCGCAACTCGAGGACAGCTTGATGATTATTAGCTCTCTGATGGCAAATAGGTATTGATATTTAAATTTAATGAGAATTTATTGGAAATTAAATCTGAATGTAATTTATTTTAAATTTTATACAATTAAAGGTAATTTTTTATTTTTATTAATTTAGGCACATATTGAAATGTAAATTTGGATTGAAATTTAGGAGAAATTAAATTTTAATTTAATTTGAATTTAAATTTAATTAAAATTTAGGAGAAATTAAATTTGAATTTAAACTTAATAATTAAAATTTAATTGAAAACTGTTAAAGGTAATTTTATTTTATTTTTTTTATTTTTTAGGTACAACGCTCCATTTAAAAAAGAAATCCAGCAATGGCAAAGCAAACTGAGCAATACGTCCGAAATTCTTGCCAAGTGGTTAAACGTCCAAAATTTGTGGATTTACCTCGAAGCTGTGTTCATCGGTGGAGACATATCGAGACAACTTCCTGCCGAAGCGAAACGATTCAACGTAGTGTATTTTTAGTAATATGTGATACTATTTTTTTTCTTCATTTTTGAGTTCAGTCATTTTTTTTCTCATTTTTGAGATTATTTCGTTTTTTATAGACTATCGATAAATCGTGGGTAAAATTGATGTATCGTGCACACGAGAAATTGAATGCTATCGAAACCTGCACCAGCGACGAAACGATGGCCCAATTTTTGCCTCATTTGCTCGAGCAATTGGAGTCTTGCCAAAAATCCCTGAGTGGGTTCGTATTGATATGCGTACATAAAATTTCAGATTCGCGAAAATATTCCACGAATTTAAAACGAATTTAAACATATAACGAAATAATATCAAAAAAAAATTGAAAATTGATTCGATTAATCAAATTTTTAATTCCCTTCAAGGTATCTGGAAACGAAGAGAGTCATTTTTCCCAGATTTTGCTTCATCTCTGATCCCACTCTTCTGGAAATTTTGGGCCAAGCAGCCGACTCTCATACAATAGAAAAATATTTGGATGGATTTTTCGACAATATCGCGAAAGTACGATTATTTTACGTTATTTTGAATAAAATTGATTAATTACAAAATGTCCTACGAGTTTTCCCAAAAATTAAAAACTACTATTCAATGAAAACAAATTTAATGAACTTTTTTTTCACAAAAAAATATTATTCAATATTAATCTTGAAATATTTTTAATTTTTAATTATCAATAGTTGGATTTCGCGGAAAAAGAGTACGACAAAATAATTGCGATGCACTCGCGAGAGGATGAAAAAATAACTCTCGAGAAGGAAGTCGTTTGCACAGGTGGTGTTGAAAATTGGTTGAACAATTTATTGAAAATCCATCAACAATCCGTTGGCGGTGTAATTTCACAAGGATTGCAGCAGCTCGTTCTACCCGAGACAGAAATTTTGAATCTCATCGATATTTCGATACTTCAAGTAATTTAAAAAAATACATAAATTTATTTTCCACAAATTATTATTTTTATATCCGATATTATATATCAAAATGTTCATACTATAAAATAATTATTTATTTAAATTGGTTTTTTACAAATTTTTTTATTTGTAGGTCGGTTTATTGGCTCTTCAAGTTTCATGGACGAGAGACGCAGAAATCGCATTGGTCGCTTCCAAGAAGGACAAGGACATAATGAAAAAAACGAATCAATGGTTTTTGGATCTATTGAACGGATTGATAGAAACGACGATAAAAGATCTCTCAAAATACGCGAGATTGAAGTACGAAGCTTTAATAACGATCCACGTCCACCAGAGGTATTTTTTCCAATTAACAAAAATTCCAATCAAAATTTTTTTAATGAATTAAATTCTAAAAAAAAATCAAAAAATGTAATTTATTTTATTTTGCAGAGACATTTTTGATACTCTCTGTCATTTGAAGATCAGATCGATACAGGACTTCGAATGGTTGAAACAAGCTCGATTTTATTACGTCGAGGATTCCGAGGACGTTCTTGCAAAAATAACAGACGTCACCTTCATTTATCAAAACGAATTTTTAGGGTGCACTGATCGCCTCGCGATTACTCCTCTTACTGACAGATGTTACATCACTCTCGCCCAAGCTGTAGGCTAGTAAAATAATAAAAATAAAAGTAATAAAGATAAATTTTATTAATGAAATCACAAAATTAATTTTTTGTCTTGATTTGTAATTTGTGATTTCAGGAATGAACTTTGGAGGTGCTCCAGCTGGCCCGGCAGGGACTGGGAAAACTGAAACTACAAAAGATATGGGCAAAGCTCTGGGAAAGTATGTTGTTGTGTTCAATTGTTCAGATCAAATGGATTTCAGAGGTCTTGGAAGAATTTTTAAGGTGAGATGATTAATAGCGCATCAAAACTACTATGAAACGAACTATGAAAACGATCGAAATATTTTCGTATTTAAATAAACTTAATTGAATTATTCTAACGTAAAAGACTAACAATTTGAAAAAATATTTCTATTGTTTACAATTGATGAAAAATATAAACCAAATATTTAGTTGGAAGTTTATTTAAATTTATCTTGACGTTTTATTCAGGGACTGGCACAAGCAGGTGCGTGGGGTTGTTTCGACGAGTTCAACAGAATTGACCTGCCAGTACTCTCTGTCGCAGCTCAACAAATTGCCATTATTTTGACAACGAGAAAAGAGAAAAAGACTAGCTTTCTTTTTAGGTATTTTATATTATTTAACATATTTTGCCATTATTTTCAATTTATCGCATATTTAAAGCGATGGAGAAGTTTATTCCATCAATTACGAAGTTGGAATCTTCATCACGATGAATCCTGGATACGCTGGACGACAGGAATTGCCGGAGAATTTAAAAATCCAATTTCGAAGCGTCGCTATGATGGTCCCAGACCGTCAAGTATTTATGAAAAATAACAATTTTTTTTTTTCGTTAAAATTTCAGATATAAAAATCTAATAAAATTATTTATTATAATTTTCATTTAAAGATCATCATGCGAGTAAAATTAGCTGCGTGTGGATTCAAAGAAAATGTAATGCTCTCAAGAAAATTTTTCACATTGTACAAACTCTGCGAAGAGCAATTGAGCAAACAGGTTCACTATGATTTTGGACTTAGAAATATTTTGTCCTGCCTGAGGACTCTTGGTGCTCAAAAACGTGCACATCCGAGTGACTCCGAGGAGACCACGCTCATGAGAGTTTTGAGGTTTAATATATGTATAATTTTTAATTCGTAATTATATCGTTCGTGAATAAAATTCGTATTCGAGTTTTTTTTAAATACGTGATATCCTTTGTAAAATCTTTTTTTTTAAATGCAAACTTTAAAGAATGTACAATTATTTAACGAACGTTAAGATTTTGTCAAAAAAATAATTTTTTCAATAATTCTACTGAGTCTATTTAAGATTTTTTTTTCATTTATGGATTTATTTTCAGAGACATGAATTTATCGAAATTAGTAGACGAGGATGAACCTCTCTTCACGTCGCTGATAAACGACATGTTCCCAGGAATAAAATTGACCAGCCAAACGTACAAAGAATTGCAGAAAGGAATCGCGAACGCGACGACAGCTCTTGGGATCGAGAATCATTTTGAATGGAATTTAAAAACTGTCCAAGTAAGATTTAGATTTTTAGAATAGTTTTGATATTAATTTTTATGTATTTTTTAAGTTGTATGAAACTTCTCTCGTACGTCATGGCTTGATGGTACTTGGTCCGACCGGATCTGGTAAAACGCAGTGCATGTGGTCCTTAATGAGAGCAATGACGGAAATGGGCTCGCCTCACAAGGAAGTTCGAATGAATCCAAAAGTGTGTATAATTTTTAAAAAATTAAGCAAATAACTTATCCTTAGAAATTATTAGACTAGAGACAAAAAATGGACAAAATTTGCAAGTAAATCAACAAAATAAATAATAAAAAACTAAAACGAAAACAAATTCATTAAATTATTTACAATTCACTTTATTATATTTAATATATTACAAATTGATATTATAACTTATTTAAAAAATGAGTATTATTTTTTCTATATTTAAAAGGCAATAACAGCCTCGCAGATGTTCGGAAAGCTCGATGTCGCGACGAATGACTGGACGGACGGGATATTTTCGACGATCTGGAGACGAACGACGCAAACGAAGAAAACTGATCACGTCTGGATCGTTCTGGATGGACCGGTGGACGCGGTTTGGATTGAAAATCTGAACTCAGTTCTCGATGACAATAAGACTCTCACTCTAGCCAACGGAGACCGTATAATTATGGCTTCGAACAGCAAATTGGTTTTTGAGCCTGACAACATTGACAACGCCTCCCCAGCGACGGTTTCTCGCATGGGGATGGTTTTTATCAGCGCGTCTGTCCTCACTTGGAAACAAATTTTAGAGGTTTTTATATGTCTAAAAAACTTTAATATTAAATCTTATAATTTTTTTATTATTCATTTCTTTCATTTGTTTAGTTACGTTTTTTTCATTGTTGATTTTTATTTATGTTTTTATTAATAATATGTCCTTATTATGTGTACTCATAAAATTGTTGACGTGAAATATTTCCAATTTCTTTTTAAAAAAAAATTAGAAAATTCGTGATAAAAAAATGTATTACAAGTGCAAACCTTGATTAAAAATTGCATTTTTTTAGAGTTGGCTAAGAACGAGATCAGCTCACGAAGCTGAGATTCTCAAAGGCTTTTTTTACTTGGTTTATGGAGAAGCTCACACGTTTGTCCAGACGAGGCTCATGGCGAAAATGGCTCTACTGGAAGCAATGTACACGAGGCAATGCCTTGATTTGTTGACTGGTCTCTTGATAACACATTCAAACTCGACAAGTACACATTTAGGCATTTCCAAATTAAATTTTTTTTATTCATCGTTTGCATTAAAAATGCTGGAAAATAAATAATAAATTAATTCTTTGTGTAAATATTAACTTAAAAATCTTATAAACAAAATTATAACTTTCTTTCTACTTATTTTTTCTCTTGTAAAGAAACTCTCCCTGATATCTACGTCGAGAGATTGTTCCTGTTTTCTGTAATGTGGAGTTTGGGTGCAGCTCTCGAACTCGATCCACGAAAGGCCCTTCAAGAATTTCTCGTCGGTCAGTTCAAATGTCATTGGCCACATTGCTCGGTAAATAATTCAATAATGTGATGTTAATCAATAAATGAAAAATGAAAATGAATTGATTGTAAATTAAATAGGATGACGACACGATTTTTGAATATTTGGTTTCTGAAAATGGAGACTGGATCCACTGGAATACGCTCGTACCAACTTTTGAGTATCCGGATGATCGAGTGCTAGATTATTACACGATTTTGGTCCCAAATGTCGATAATACGAGAACTCTTTTTCTTATCCAAACGATAATGGAGCAGGAAAAAGCAATTCTTTTAATCGGTAAAAATTTTTATTTTTTAAAATACAATTTTTGTTTATTTTCATGATGAATTGTCATTGTTCAGGCGAGCCAGGAACGGCCAAGACCGTCATGATAAAAAGCTTCATGGCCAGATACGATCCGGAAGTTCATTTAAACAAATCTTTCAATTTTTCATCAGCATCGACGCCGAATATGGTTCAAGTAATCTGTCAAAAAATTTTTAGTGAATTTATAATGAATTTTATAATAGTTTAAAATAAAATAATGAGTGATGTTTAAATGGAAAACGTTTTTTATTTTTTTTTTACTTGACTGAAAACTTACAATTAGATAACTTAATTTTATAATTTAGATTCACTCTGTTTATTTTATTTATCATTATTTTTCATTTTTGTAATAATTTTCAATACGAAATTGATTTTTTTTCTTTTTTTGTGTTTTATATTTTTAGCGAGTTTTTGAAAGCTACGTAGAAAAACGTGTGGGAAACACGTACGGTCCTCAAGGTGGTCGAAAAATGTCAGTTTTCATTGATGACATAAACATGCCGGTGATGAACGAATGGGGCGATCAGGTGACGAACGAGATCGTCCGCCAATTGATGGAGTACAAAGGATTTTACTCGTTGGACAAACCTGGTGAATTTTCGTACCTCCAGGACATTACGCTCCTCGCTGCTATGATCCATCCTGGAGGCGGGAGAAATGACATTCCACCGAGACTGAAACGACAATTTAATATTTTCAATTGTACTCTGCCCTCGAACAAGTCCATGGATACAATTTTTGGTGAATTTGACATTTCCGAATTTCCAACTTAAAATAATTTTTTTTAATTCATAAATAAATAATTTCAATTTTAAAAATAAATAATTTCTTTTTATTTAGGAACTATCGGCTCTGGTTATTTTTGCGAAACTCGTTTCCCTGAGGAGATAACGAATTTCTTGCCAAAATTAATTCCCTTGACGAGAGTAGTCTGGCAGCAAACGAAAATCAAAATGTTACCGACACCGGCCAAATTCCACTATGTTTTTAATTTGAGAGATCTGTCCAGGATCTGGGAAGGAATTTTGAGGATCGAAAGAGACGAGTGCAGTTCGCCTAATATGTTATTGAAACTTTGGGATCACGAGTGCACTCGCGTCATTTCTGACAGGTTTGTTTTCATTATTTATGAATTATTATTTACTTATTATTATATTACTAATTTTATATTCATTATTAACAATTATTAATTAAATGAAAAATAACAATTTCTTTTTAATAATAAACAAATTTTTTCAAACTATTTATTTGTATCAATGTATAAACTTTTTTAAGATTCACGAACTTTGCGGACAAAGATTGGTTCAAGGAAACGATTAAAAAATCCGCAGAATTGTTGCTCGGAGGGGATTTTAAACATTACACGCCAGCTGAAACGTACTTTGTCAATTTTTTGCGTGAGCCGCCGGAGCCAACGGGAATGGAACCCGAAGACTTTGTTCTCGAGGCTCCAAAAACTTACGAAGAAATTCCAAGGTATTTTAGTTTCTAATAAATAATAAGTTATACATATAAGAAAATTATTCATAAACAAAAAGTTATTCATTTAAAAAATAAATAATTTATCACATTAAAAAAGTAATAAAATAAAAAAGAAATTTGAAAAATGAGATCTTACATTGTTTTTGTAATGATTTTTTTCTTTCAAGTTATGAAGCAGTAATTACAAAAGTTCATCATAATATGGAACAATTTAATGAGTACGTTCGAGGAATGAGACTCGATTTAGTGTTTTTTCACGAGGCACTTGTGCATCTCATCAGAATATCGAGAATTCTTGGAGTTCCGAGAGGAAACGCGATGCTCGTGGGAGTTGGCGGTTCGGGAAAGCAGAGTTTAACCCGACTCGCCTCTTTCATCGCCGGATACAATTTCTTTCAAATAGTTTTGACGAGGTATTTTTTTTCTGAACTTAAAAAAAAAAATACAAATAGGACACGATAATTTATATTTTTATTTTGATTAAATTAAACGTATAAATATACAATGTAAAAATTAAATAATTATGAATAAATAATTTTTACAAGATTTTTTCTATTAAATAAATAATAATTATGCAAATAAAAACTTAATCATTTTTCTGATTTTATCAAATCGAAAAAGCCCAGATAATCATAAAATACCGAATGAGAAAAATTGTAAAGTTCTTATTGCAAAAAAATTTTCAGGAGTTACAACGTCGGAAGTTTGATGGACGACCTGCGAAAATTGTATCGCGATGCAGGCACGGGATCAAAAGGGATTTCGTTTATTTTCACCGACAACGAGATCAAGGATGAAGCATTTTTGGAATACATAAACAACGTTTTGAGCGTCGGTGAGGTAGCCAATTTGTTCGCAAAAGACGAACTTGATGATATTTTGACCACGGTAGCTCCATTGATGAAAAAAGACGATCCTAAGAGACCTCCCACACAGGATAATCTTTATGAATATTTTATATCAAGAGCCAGGAACAATTTGCATATCGTTTTGTGTTTTTCTCCGGTAAATATAATTATTACATTTTTAAATTTTTATATTATAAAATAAAATTATATTATACTATTTTTTAGATTTTTTTATTTTATTATTGGCAAGTGTTTTATATAAAAAGGTGAAAAATTTTGAATTCCCTGGTCAATGTCAAGATTATTTCAAAAAAAAATGTATGTTGCAATGTATTAGATCATGATGCATTTAACTTAATTTATTATTATGAAATTGTTGACAAAATGAATTTTTAAAGAAAAAGGAATGAAATTTATGAACAGGTTGGCGAAAAGTTTCGATCGAGATCGTTAAAATTTCCGGGATTGATTTCCGGCTGCACGATAAATTGGTTCACGAGATTGCCCAAGAAAGCTCTGTGCGCCGTCAGTGATCATTTTGTCAAAGATTTCAACGTGCTTTGCACTAGCGACGTCAAACACCAATTAATCTTGATGCTGGGAGAGGTTCACGACGACGTTAATGACACTTGCACCGATTATTACAATAGGTTGATATTTTTAAAACGAAATAAATCACAAAAAGTCATTCTGATTGTAAATAAAGTTTACTTAAAATTGTTTAGAATGATAATTTGAGAAAAAAATTAATTTTTTTGAAGTGAAACCTTCTTTTTTTAATATGCAATATTCCATATTTCAGATTCCGCAGACCTTCGTACGTGACTCTTAAGTCGTTCTTGACGTTCATAGAGGGCTACAAAGTCATTTATAAGACTCGATTGTACGAGATCAATGTGATGGCTGCGAAAATGAGCAGCGGACTGAGCAAACTCGTTGACGCGGCAGCCCAGGTTGACGATCTTAGAAAAGTTCTGGAAAAAAATCAAGCCGAGATCGCAGTGAAAAACGTCCAAGTCGATGCTGTAATTTATTATTCATCTTTATTAAAAAATTATTATAAAGTTTTTATTATTTATCTAATTATAATTCTATTTTTATTCAAATTATAATGTTATTTTTATTCAAATTATAATGTTATTTTTATTCAAATTATAATGTTATTTTTATTCAAATTATAATGTTATTTTTATAATGTTATTTTTATTCAAATTATAATGTTATTTTTATTCTGATTATATTTTTATAATTATTTAACAATCTTTAATTATTTTCGTAACAGATCGTCGCAACGGTGAACGAAAAAAAGAAAGACGCCCAAGGAGTGAAGGAGACGGTACAAAAATCCAAGGACGAAGCCGAGAGTTTGTTAAAAGTAATTTCAAAGGAAAAAACCTTCGCTGAGGGGAAGTTAAAAGCTGCAGAGCCTGCCTTGCTAGAGGCAGAAGCAGCACTTCAGGTAATTATTTTTTCAAAATAATAATAATTTTTTCTAACAAAATGTATTTAACTGTATTTATTCGTTGCTTTTAGACGATCAAATCTACGGATATCGCTACTGTCAGAAAGCTCGGAAAGCCCCCACATCTGATCACTTTGATCATGGACTGTGTATTGATTTTATTCGGCAAAAAACTGGAACCCGTAAAGCCCGACCTCGAGAAAGAATTTTTAACTCCATCGTGGTCGGAAGCCTTGAAGGTGCAAAGTTCAATTACGCAAAACGATTCAAAAATATTTAAATGAAATAATTAAATAAATAATTTATGGATAAAAAATGTAAATAATATTCAAGGTGATGGCCGACACGAGATTTCTCTACAATTTGCAAAATTTTCGAAAAGATAACATAAACGGAGAGACGGTGGATCTGATGCGGCCTTACTTGGCTTATCCTCAGTACAATTACTCTGCAGCTAAGCAAGCCTGCGGCAATGTCGCTGGACTTATACAGTGGACGATCGCCATGGTCGCTTTTTATGCGATAAACAAAGACGTTCTTCCGCTGAAGGTGAAATAAAATTAAAAAAAAGATAAAATATTTAAAAATAATTAAAATATAAAATGAGGACATACGTGTCAATAATAAATTATTTTAACGTTTCGTTTTAATGTATTTATAGACAAATTTAGCGATCCTGCAAGGACAGCACGAAATGGCGAATCGCAATCTAGCTCAGGCGGAATTTTTACTGACAGAGAAAGATGAAGCCTTGAAAATAGTTCAGACGGAATTGGATGGAGTCCTGGCTGAGCAACAAGTATATTTTTTTATTTATTACTTAAGTCGAGTCATCATGGATTATTTTATAATTAATTCTTAATTAAATTTGATTTTTTATTAATTTCGAGATTCATTTTATTTGTTAAAAAATCCTTTTTTTAGATAATTGTAGACCAAGCTAATGCTTGTCAGAATAAAATGGATACGGCGAAGGCAATGATAGATGGTCTTGCCGGTGAGAGAATTCGATGGACGAATCAGCTGAGCATGTTCAAATCGGAGATCGATCGTTTGGTCGGCGACGTCTTAATTCTGACAGGCTTTTTGTCTTATTGTGGACCGTTTAATCAAGAATATCGAATCCGCCTTCAACGACGGTGGTTCGATTTTCTCCAGAATCGAAAAATTCCTGTTTCTGTCGCTATTAATATTATCGATTGTTTAACAGACACAGCGACCGTAAATATTAATTTATTTGTTTATTTATTTATTCGAAAAAATTCGAATAATTTTTTATTTCATTTATTTCATTTTTCTTGGTTTTTTAAAACATAAAACCAAGTTGAAAAATAACTAATACATAATCGATAAAAAATAATACAACGTACCAGACTGGCGAATGGAATTTGCAAGGCCTTCCGAACGACGAGCTTTCGACTCAGAATGGAATAATTGTAACCAAAGCCACAAGATATCCTCTTCTCATTGATCCCCAATTGCAAGGGAAATTGTGGATCAAGAATAAGGAAAAAGAGTTTAATTTACAAGTACGTCATTTTTTTTATTGTGAAAAAAAAAATTATTTATTAATTTCACTTTATCTCGATAACAGGTGACGTTCTTGAATCACAAATACTTTAGAAATCATATTGAAGATTGCGTATCGATCGGTCGTCCGGTATTGATCGAAGACATCGCCGAAGAATTGGACCCAGTCCTCGATAATTTGTTGGAGAAGAATTTTATCAAAATTGGATCGTCTTTGAAGGTTTATTTTTATTTTGGTTTTCAGTTGATTTTAAGGATATAATTATTGTTCAATGATTTCAATTGTTTTTATAAAGGTAAAACTTGGTGATAAAGAAGTCGACGTAAATAAAGATTTTCGACTCTACATTACAACAAAATTACCAAACCCTTCGTATACGCCTGAAGTTTTTGCTCGTACCGCGATTATCGATTTTACAGTCACGATGAACGGTTTGTCGATTGATTAAATCAATTTTTTACATATTAAAAAAATTAATACACAATAAAACAAAAACAATTAACGCAGACAATAAAAAAATTTCAATTTTGTATTTTTTTAAATATTGTTTTTATAATTTTTGTTATTTACTGCCAGGTCTGCAAGATCAATTGCTCGGCCGCGTAATTTTAACGGAAAAGAATGATCTCGAGACCGAGAGAACGCAATTGATGACGGACGTAACAATTAATAAAAGACAAATCAAGGAACTTGAATCGAATTTGCTCCAAAAGCTTACGACAGCTCAGGTAAGAAAATATCATAAAGTAAAAAATAAAAAATATATCTTGTATATCGAGTACTAAGAAAGAAAAAAATAATTAAAAAAATCTACTAACACAAAGTAACTACTAAAAAATTAAAATTTTTTTTATTCATTTGTATTTTTTCTATTTCTTAATTTCATTTTCTCTGCAATTTATTAGGGGTCCTTGATTGAGGACGTGGAATTGATGGCTGTTTTAAACACGACCAGACGAACGGCAATCGACGTGAATGAAAAATTGAGCATCGCCAGAGATACCGAAGCAAAAATTAACACAGCTCGCGAGGAGTTTCGTCCGGTCGCTATTAGGGGCAGCGTCCTGTATTTCTTGGTCTCAGACATGTCTCATGTTAATTGCATGTACCAAACGTCGCTGGCACAATTTTTAGAGCGTTTCGATATTTCTATGGAACGGTAAATGGAAAAAAACTATATATTTTCAAATTCCACAATTTTTTCAAAATCTTTTTAATTATTTTTCACAATTATAAAATAATCATTAAAAATTAGTCATACTAAAATTGTCGAAATTATACGATTTTATAAGAAATATAGAATAAAATTTTTAATGCTTAGCACGAAATCAAGAATATAAATAATTAGAAGATTTTTTATAAAACATCAGATAAAAATTGCGAATCATTTCAAATAAGATATAAAAAAATTTCAATTTTTAAGTCTCGCTTGTCAGTCTCATCCTTAATTACAACCAACTTTTTACAGTTCAGAGAGGAGTCCAGTGAATCAGAAGCGAATAAAATTCATAATTGAGTACTTGACATACGAAATTTTCAAATACAAAGCTCGAGGCTTGTACGCGATGCACAAGTACATGTTCATCTTGCTGATGACATTGAAGATCGATCTGCAAAGAGGAGCGATAAGTTACGAGGACTTTCTGTACTTCATAAAAGGCGGAGCATCGTTGAACTTGAACGCGGTCGAGCCGAAGCCCTTCAAATGGATCACGGACGCGACTTGGCTCAATATTATCGCTCTTTCGTCGCTCATTCAATTTCAGCATCTTCCTGCTCAGATACAGGCCTCTGAAAAAATTTGGAAATCGTGGTTCGACAAGGACGCTCCGGAGGAGGAAAATATTCCGGATGGTTACAACACTGTGGATACGTTTCATCGATTATTACTAATTAGGTATATGTCTGAGTTATTTTAATTTGTATAAAAAATCATTCAATTATAGTTAAAATTATATAAAACATAATTATACAATTTAATTATAAATAATTAAATTTAATATCAAATTTACGTTATTTTTATGTGTTAACAATTTTAATTTATTAAAAAATGAATTTTTCAAAATTATATTAGGGCCTGGTGCATGGACAGAACGCTGTCTCAATCCCGAAAATACATCAGCAATTCTCTGGGACCGAAATACGCAGAGCCAGTGATAACGCTGCTCGATGTTGTCCATGCGGAATCTCGACCGAATACTCCGCTGATTTGCTTCCTCAGCATGGGCTCCGATCCGACACCGAGCATTGAGCAGCTCGCTAAGAAAATGGAAATTATTTGCAAGAGTATTTCCATGGGACAGGGACAGGAAGTTCACGCCAGAAAGTTGCTGGCGAATGCAAAGAACGAGGTAGTTCGTGAGAACAGTTTTGAATGAAAATTTTTAATTGGAATTTTTTATGATAATTATTTATAAGAATTTGTCCAAGGGAATTTTTTAAATCGATTTTATTTATTGCTATAATTTATGAACCCATATTTTTATTAAGGATTTTACATTTAAATTTTATTATTATAATTATTTAGAAGAATTTATTAAAGGGAATTTTCGATATTGATTGTTAGGGAGTATTATAGACGAAAATATTTAATGAAAATTATGAATGTTCAAAGGGTTTTTGGGCACTCTGTCAAAACTGTCACTTGGGCCTGGATTACATGAATGAATTGGTGCAATTTATTTTGAGCATGGAATCTGTGCATCCAGACTTTCGAGTGTGGATAACGACCGAGCCGCACGATAACTTTCCGATTTCCCTACTCCAGATGGCAATTAAATTCACTTATGAACCACCCCAAGGTAATATTTTTAAATGAAAATAAAACTCTTTAAAAAATCAAACAATTATGAAAAGACCCACAATCTAAAAATTTTCAAAAAAAATTAATTTTACAATAAATATTTAAAATATATTTTGAATAATTAATTTTTTAATTTATGTATTTACCAATAAAATAAAGTAAAAATATTTATCCTGATCATAATAGTAAATCGTTGGATCTTTGACTTTCATTGTTTTAGGGGTACGAGCCGGTCTGTTCGCTACTTACAGTGGTATGAATCAAGAAATGCTCGACCAGTGCGACGCGATTCAATACATTCCCCTTATCTACACGGTCTCTTTTCTGCATACGGTCGTCCAGGAACGTCGAAAATTCGGTCCACTGGGATGGAATATTCCTTACGAATTTAATTCCGCAGACTGGCTCGCCTCTTGCATGTTCATCAATAATCACTTGAACGATTATGACCCCAAACGAGGAATTAGTTGGTCAACTGTTAGGTAATTATATCAATATTTTATGAAACATTGTTCTATCAAAAATATTGAAAAATGTTTCTAATTGTTATAAGTTTATTTCTATAAATTTTTATTATTGTAAAAAAAAGACAAAATGACTTTAATGTCATTAATTTGAAAATTATTTTAGATACATGATCGGTGAAGTACAGTACGGTGGTCGAGTTACTGACGACTATGACAAAAGGCTTTTGAACACCTTCGCCAAAGTTTGGTTCTCCGATGCCATTTTTGCCGATGGATTTTTATTTTATCGGGGTTACGAGGTGCCAAATTTCAAGCAAGTGAGTGAGTACTTGAGCGCCATCGACGCTATGGCATCGATCGATCCACCTCAGGTTTATGGACTTCACCCGAATGCCGATATCACGTGAGTAAACATTTTTTGTTAGTAAAATTTTTACTAGTACTAATTTTTTAGACTATCCCAATATTTAAAATTTTTATGTTTTTTTCAATAATTTTTTAGGTATCAGAGCAATACGGCTGTCGATATTTTAGACACGATCATTTCGGTTCAGCCCAAGGAAGTTGGCATCGAGACTGCCGGAGAGTCTCGTGAGAGCGTGGTGATTCGTCAAGCGAAAGAAATGCTGGCGAAATTGCCACCAGCTTACAATCCATTCGAAGTTAAAGACAGGTTCGAATAAAAAATGAAATCTTAAAATTAATTTGTATGAATCGTTTCTTATTTCTTAGTTGACTGACTTAAAAATATTTCTTAAAAACTAATAATAATAAAAATATAATAGAAGTTACTTCAACTTTTATTTTTAAATTATTATTCAGATTGCGAGTCATGGACCCTACAACACCGATGAACACTTTTTTGAAACAAGAGATAGATCGGATGCAAGTTATTCTTCAAATGGTCGACGTAATGCTGAAAGACTTGCTGTTAGCAATCGAAGGAGTCATTATTTTGAACGAAGTACAACTTATTAAAATATATTAAATAAATAAATTTTTATTATTTTAATATTTTAAATAATAATCAATTATACAATGTCTATATTTTTTAATAATATTCATTTTTTTATATTTCAAGCTAATAAAAAGTGTAGCGTTAGGAATCAAGAATTTATTCGAATCTTGAACATTTTTAGCAACTCAGAGACGCTCTCGACAACATTTACGACGCGCGAGTTCCTCAAATTTGGAGAACACGATCGTGGGAGTCTTCCACTCTCGGCTTCTGGTTTACTGAGTTGCTCGAGAGGAATAACCAATTTTACAATTGGATCTTCGTCGGCAGGCCCATTACTTTTTGGATGACTGGATTTTTCAATCCTCAAGGTATCAATGAAATTAATTGATCATTTTCTATAATTATTTCATGAATATTACAAAAGTTATCAGTTATCACGTTAAACAAAAATTACAATTATTACTGAATTTTTCAGTCCTCAAGGTATCAATGAAATTAATTGATCATTTTCTATAATTATTTCATGAATATTACAAAAATTATCACGTTAAGCAAAAATTACAATTATTACAATTTGCAATAGGATTTTTGACTGCCATGAAACAAGAAGTGACGAGACTGAACAAAGGATGGGCTTTGGACAATGTGACACTCTTCAATGAAGTGACTCGTGCGTCTGCGGAAGAAATGAAAGTGCCACCGAATGTAATATTATCGAAAATGATATTAAAATTAATTCACATTCATAATTACATTAAAGAATATGTGCAAAAAGTGCTTTTATAAAACTAGGAAGGTGTGTATGTGTTTGGTCTCTACTTGGAAGGAGCTGGCTGGGACAAAAGAACGAATAGACTTCGCGAATCCTCAAATAAAATTCTTTACGTAATGATGCCGATCATTCACATTTTTGCGCAGTACGACGCTCCGGAAAAAGGTGTCAAACTTTACGAGGTAAAAAATATTCAGCAGAAAGTTTTGTAATTTTTTCAAAACGTGATAATGTTGAGAAATATTAGCCAGTAAAATTTATAAATTAAATTATAAATTATTTTTTATCTTTAAAGTGTCCGGTTTATAAAAAACCAAAACGAACGTACATACTTCTCATAACTTCGCTCTGGCTCCAAACAATGAAACCATCGGATTTTTGGATCTTGAGAGGCGTCGCTCTTCTATGTGACAATAAATAGTAATCGTACGTATTAAAAATGTAGGACAAAAAATAAAGTAAATTTCATTGTATATCAGTTGATTTAATAATCAGGCTTTTTGGAATTTGTTACATCAATATGAGCCGTAAATTTGCAAAACGCAATACACAAATATCGCAGTATGTCAAATCTCGACGAAAAACCAGTTGTATTAGAAAAAACAAATTGTCTTGAAATGTGTGAAAACATTTTACGTTGAAGCGATGTTCCAAATCAAGATTTCAAAAGCTTGAGAATATTAAAATCTCGAAGTAAATGAATACTTCTGAAAGTTCCGGAGACACTTTTTAATCAAACCCCTGGGGTAACAAAAGTTACGGAATGTCGGACGGGAGTTAGCAGGAGTCATGTGACTCCGATTCTATTTCCACACGGTATTCCCCGATCGGTACCACTTGACTCGCCGCTGACTCTTCAGGCTGCATTCGAATCGAAGACCGTCCAGGTGTCCCGCGTTTTAGAATTCTCTTTCGAATCTGCTTCCGTATCCATTTCCGTAGTGTCATCCACCGATGGGATGTCCGAAATTTTCGATGCAACGTTGGACAGATTTCAATGATGAAAACCAGAATTGCAATGGTATAGCTGCAGGCTAAAAATATCAACAGCTGCTGCGTCAGCAAGGACACAGATTTTGTGTCGCCATCCCAAGTTGTCTTATTATACCATGGCTTTATATTTATATCTTGCAATAATATTTTTTCTTGTTCAACATCTGCAATGAGTTGAGCGATTCCTGTTTCTTGCATTCTTAAGAGCCATTTATCAATGGTAGATCGATAAGGCGATGTCCTGCTCACAACAAAGGCTCTGCTATCGGACCAAAAACAAGGTTTAGCAAGGGTAACCTTTTCCTTGTAATCGTCGATTTTCATAAACACCTTTATGGATGATAATCTTAAAATGCAAATTATCGGGTAGTTCAAATATGGAAAGCCCTTGTATATAGTTGACAACATGCAATCAACATCGTCAAATAGCTGAGGGTATATGAAAGCTTTTTCCGTCAATTTTGAAAGAGCAGCTGATTCATCGGCAAATGTTTTATCATATAAGGATGGGTCGATCACCAGATGAAGATTTGACTTTTCAAGATCTTCGAAAGATTCATATTTTTTATCAAAGCTCCGTCGTACCGTTATCTCGGTTAATGAGTTGAATAGCGCCGATGAGCACATCACAGTTGTGACCATGCACATAAACGTTAATCGATGAAGAAATCGACGTGGCATGCGAGTTACGGGCATACCGAGTAAGATCAAACTAACGTTCCAAATATCCCAGAGACGATCTTCAATGCGGAGCACTCGTTTGGCAATCCAAAATCCGCAAATCAAACAGAAATAAAATCCGTAAATTGCGAAAACGTCAGTATTCAGAGCGATACTTACTTCGGTCTCTCTACGGATAATCGAGCACATTTGATCGACCATGATCGTCGTGGTTCTCAGAGTATCTTTCGGATGTAGAGAAAAATGCTCTACAGCTTCGAACCAAATGTCTATGTCATAGAAGTCTATAGTAGAGTGTATGACGTCATTAAAGTTCTTCACACCTTCCTGCATTTTTTGTGAATTGTCATCCACTATTGAAGAAAACATAGTGCGTTTACCAATTTTTTTAAAATAGAGATCCTCTACTTTCTTAAAGGGTTTACCAAAGTAGAAAACATCTAGCGAAGCGTTCAATCTCTCTGCTATTTCTTTGTTCAATTTTTTGTAATTTTCATCCAGTGGTGATTTAACCCATGTAAGGTGACAATGATGATGGTTACAGGGCCCTACTTTTAATGGATATCCGTTCATGTCATCCAGTTTGTTCGGGAACAAATTGGTGGCTGTTACCGAAGACCATTCTTCTCTTATGTATTCCTTTTTGAAAGGATTCAGTTGATGAACCATCGGAATGTTCTCAATTTTTTGCATGTTTGAGGCTCTCTTGATAAATTCGACGATCGTCAAGTCCAGCAATCGTTTAGACCATGCAAAGTTCAGCAATTCTTGAAGAGTGTCGCTTAATTTTGATACTGGCGACAGGAACAGAAATTTCGGATTGTAGTGAAACGCCACCATTTGTGCCGCAATCTTGATCAATGTTTTGGATTCTTTGATAGAGTCGGTTGGACTGCGCACAAGCACGAAAAATGTTGCGGCTGTGTCGATCGGATGTCTACTGTCTTCATACGAAAAAATATGGGATCCATCTTTTTCCACATTGATCCTTACAGTTGGAATTCCTTTCATGAACTTCGTGAGTAAGTCTTCCACGATTGGACTCTCGAAGTGTTCTTCAGGAGTCAAAGTTGTGACCACGTAAACTTGATAATATCCCGAATCTTCGACGACATATTTCGTCAGATCATCCAACCAATTTGATTGAACTGCACTTTGTACCAACAGAATTATCAAAATTCTATTCAGCATTCGGAGCGATACCATTTTTGACTGTTTCCAGTTGAATTTTTCTTTCAACTGTAAGTGAAATAGAAAATTTTTTGACGAAAATTTTGCGCATTGAGTTTAATGCAACTTTAAATTTAAACAAATAAATTGTTTTTTTTACTTCCAGGAAATTGTGCTTTTTGAGTTATTCATAACAAAATTATGTTCATTCTTCGAAAAAATACCAAATGTGAAAATCGAAAGACGTAAATAAAACGCTCTACGGTTTTTTGAAAAAGGACACAGGTTGAAGACAACATGTATATTCTGTATTATAACGAAAAAAATGTCTTTCTACATTTTTCATGGAACAACTAAAAAATTTTCAAACAACGTAAATAGCACATCAGCCAGCAGACGTGCTAATTTTAACAAAAATTTCCACTTCCTCATTTCTGAATTAAATTCAAAAAAAAGATGTATGAGATGAAACCCGACACAAAAATTCCTTAGAGGTTTTTAAAAAATGTGTACACGTTTAAATCGTGACAAGACAGCATGCATACTGTACAACGTCGAAAAAAAATAAAAATTGTATGGCTTTCTCATCAAATAAATAAAATATTTTCCCATTTATCTGAAAACATCAGCGAGCATTTGTGTTAATTTAAAAAAAATTGCACCTTTTTTCTGAAATGAAATATGAAAAAAGTAAACGTGAAAGTCAAACATGTAACAAAATTCCGTGAAAGTTTTTTCAGAAATAGAATACACCTGTATGAATCATCGGAATAAAGCGTTTACATTGTGCCACGTCGCCAAAGGAAAACTTTTTTCCATAAATTTTACACTGAAGACGTAAAATCGTGTGCAGCCTTCTGGAGCGAAATTCGTCACCACGTACAATTGATATTACCTTGAGTTTTCGACGATGGATTTCGTCCCATCGAACCAATTTAACTAAACTGCACTTTACATCAACAGAATTTAAAAAATTCTATTCAACATTCGGAGATAACACAGTTTCGACTATTTCTGTTGAACTTTTTTAATTATCCGAGAAGAAACAAAAATTTTGCCCGTTGAGTTTCACATAAAGTTTATAAATTATCACAATATCGATTCGTTTCCACTTCAATATGAAATTAAAGATACAGCTACGTGACCCTTCGATTGTCCGGCAGGTGAACGAAATCTCTTTTAATCGAAAGCTTTAGCGTTAACATTATCACTTTTTGATGGACTAAAAATCAAACATCACAAAATACATAATTTTTTTAAAACTTTTTTTAAATTATGGAGTTAAAAAAAAATGTATTTTGTCATGTTTGATTTTTAGTCCATCTCGTGGTGGATTTTTGTCGAATATTTTATTAAATAAAAGATAAAAAATGTACGGAATTTTAATTTGAATATTAAAACGTCACTCGAAAAAATCCAAAGTAACATACTAGCAAATTTAAAAAAATTCCGAGCGACCTTTTAAAATTCAAATTCTGAATTGAAACTTTCAGAAACTTATTATTTTTTTGTCTATAAAATTATACCGTAACAGGAAAAGAAAATTTTTTTAAATTCGATTTTTGGAGATTTTTGAAATTTTAAATAATTTGGAGCGACCTTTAAAAATTTTTTTTTGAGCTGTTCTTTAGAGGTAACTTTTAAAACATCGAAAACTAACATTTTTTCCCACGAGACTCAAAAAAAAAAGTTGGTTTTTTTGCGCCACCCTAATATGATGAATCATCACAAGTCAGGGTTAATATTGTGTCACGTGGTGAAAAATATAAACATTTTCTCTGTTAATATTCCACCAGATAAATAAAATTTGATGAAATCGGCTGGTAAATGAAGTCGAGTGTTACATCCTTAAGTAAAACGTTAAAAGTATGAGAAAATGCTCTGACCTTTAAAAAAATTGTCTTTTCTTTGTTTTTTCAAGTTCTCTTTGACTGTATACAGTAAATCCACTCTACTGTCGAAATTGAAGTCGTGTTGATCATCCGCGTACAATAATAAATAAAAAACTTATTTATTAAGAATAAAGGATACAAAATTTTTGAAAAATTTCCTGTATTCTAGTAGCATTTATAATACGGTTTTTTTACATTCATCAATATAAATCGAAATTCACAAAACGTTGAGACGGGAATTCTTTTCTAGAAGAATATTTTCCTCCCTTCACCTGCCGCGGCCGTGGTCCATCGGCTGGCAGGGCTCTTTGTCGAATGAATAATTT
>JAPYYX010000276.1:0-74631 GCA_030522605.1 Cremastinae sp. B BG-2022a
CGAACAAAACAAAAAAAAATTCATCCAGATCGGTCCAGGCGTTCGGAAGTGATGAGGTTACATACATGCGCCAATTCATTTTTATATATATAGATACATGTTGTACTCCCGTCCGGTAGTATGCGAACCCGATCCTCGATTACCGTGCGTCATAAATCATTTCTTTCCACCTTGGAGTCCCGTCAATAATCCCATCCCTTCGCATTGGCTCCATTTTTTTCCCGATCCCTCTGATGCGCTTCCCACTCTCGGCTCTTGCATAAATTCATCTCTCAACGATCGATCTCGCGGCAACTGACACTTCGTCTATTTGTTTCACATATAAAACTTATTTTTTTCTGTCGTTTCGTTTCAACCAATTACTTTTTAATTGCTGGTGTTTTATTTCGTCATTTTTCTTCGAGATATTCAAAAATTGATTCATTTAAAACAATTTCTAAATATTGCAATCTTATTTGTCAGATATTTAGAATTGTTTCGTAATACTGGTACCATTTTTGAGTCCCTCGAGTCCTAAATGTTAATCGGCCTTTTTATAAAATCACGTAATATTCCAAACAGACGACAGTTCGTATAAAATTTTGAAATAATAAGTTACATACACACCAACACTATATTACTAAAAATGGAGTAGTTAATATATTTTTAGTAACATTGTGGCAGAGTTCACTTCATTTATTCTTATGTTCTTAGCTGTGAAGTTGAACCCGTGGAGTCGAGGCAACATCTACGCACCTACGGTACATACATATATATACATATATGTCTGCCGAGAGTTTTTGCGTACTCTCTTCATCTCCTTTAGCCCCATCGTACATACTACTCCTCCTTCTCCTCCTCTCATTCTTCTCCTCTCCATCGTACTTCTTCTCAAGCAGTTCTCATTCGATTTTTGCCGGCCAGACATAAAACTCCTGTGCTCGGTGAGAATAGAAAGAATAAGGAACGAGTCCTCGATGAGGCTTCCAACGAGAAAAGACTCTTACTTCCTTTTCCAGTTGTCGCTCGCCTGCTGTCACGTCCACATCCCCTTTATACACATATACCGACCATGCTCTTTCCGCTCTCTTTCTCCTCATCCTCCTGTTTGTATTCTCTCTTATTCTCAACTCGGATTGATGTTTGCAATTTTTCCATTTTTCAAATCTCGACCCAGAAGGCGGAACCAAGAGGACGAAAATCAGAATCACAAGCATAAGATTTTTGTAGAGTTGGAATTGTTGTGTACACACTCTGGAATATATTTTTTTTATTTATGTATTGTGCAATCATTTTCAAAGAAGCAAGTTTTACGAATATTATCGTTTTTATTTTAAAATAAATATTCAAATAAAAATTTACGCATAATCACAAAAATTCTATACACGCGTTATAATATTGTTAATAATTAAATATTACAAAAATGTAAATAATTGAGTGACGAGCTCTCGAGTTGATAATAAATCTCGAAATTAATGACAAAATCGCGATAAGAAGGGATTGAAAATGAAGCAGAGAGAGAAAAATGAAATCAAAATAAATTTGTGGCATGTATACAGCGTGAGAAATGTTTTTAGTGTATCTGAATTTTAATTGATCAATAAAAAAGCAGCGTTTAACTTTTATTACGCGTGCATCGAGAAGCGACTCGAAGCTCGCGCGTCGAGGGCTTGAGTTTAGCGAAAACGGTTAATAGTCGCCGCGTTGCTCTTGAATCGAAAAAGAAAATAAGGACTTGGGGTGAAACATAAACGTCCGTTGAGGACGATAATAACGCGAAAATGTATGAAGAAATAATATGAGGAAGAGACGTAACGCTTTTAACAACGAGGGCGAGGCAACACACGAAAATAATAGTATGGAATTAACGCCTTAATGGCATCTCGTGCTAGCAGAGAAAAATGTTCCGGAGTCTTGTTCGCCGAGGCATGCTCTCATCGAGTAATAAGAAGTTTACCATTTGATAGAAATCTTTTCTTTTATTATCACTCGGGAATTTAATTTTATGGCGTGTGAACATGCATTGTTGAATTTGACTACTTTTTTGAAAGTTTTAATTTACTGCATATACACAACAAACATCTCACTTTTTTTATAGATTTTTTATAGATTTTTATAGATAAAGAATTTTATTCTAATGGTCCAGTTGAATGACATGTTGCTGCTGAGTATAAATCAAAACTTTATTCTTCGTGGGATAAGATTTATGCGTTATTCCATCAGCGAGTATTTATCGACTTTTTTTTATTGCAAAATGTGTTGTATTTTAATTTTTCACCTCATTTGATTCGAAAAAGACTTTTCTTCTTGGGTGAGATGATGCATTTTTTTGTCGAAAGTCTCGGTGCAATCCTTTGGCGCATGTGCGAACCCGACGAGCGATAAATCGTGCGATCGGCGTCGTGTTATCTTTTAACGATTGCGGAAAGAAAATCCGTGTTTGAAGGGGTACTGTCGGAATGCGATGAACAAGGCAATATTCCCGACGATCCTGAGATTCTTCCTATATGTCGATGATATAAGAAAGAGAGAGGGGAGGAGAGAGAGAGAAACAAAGAATATAAAAAACGAATTGAGAGAAACGAAAAGAATAACGAATCGAGGATATAACGAAGAAAAAACGTTTACGTGGTTGTTACGTGGTACACCGAGTGCCGTCGTGTTCTTCGCGGTTCTATACACGTGTTTCGCGACATACCGAAGCCCAAGCTCGTCGAAGAGAGCGGGAGAACTCTTGACTTCGCGTTCCTTCCACACTTTCTCTCCTTTTTTTTCTACTATTCCATTTTATCGGCACGCGAGAGGAACCGCGGATTAAACACGAAGACCGCAACGGGATGTATAAAACTCCGGACAGGATTTTGAAGGAGCGATGAAACAGCAGGAATGAGGAAGTGGTAAAGGGAAAGGGATAAAATGAAAGAGATAGATAGGTATGTTTATTTTATTATTTATTTTACAACACGACGAAAGTACAGGTGTATATAAAGGTCTGTGATGAAATATTTAAACAATTTACATGATTTTAGTATTGTAATGACTGTTTAACGCTGCTTAACTTGTGGGACCTCCGAAAATCAACGTTGATCACGGGTCCATTACTGTCGTTCTTAACGGCTTACTCATTAACATCAGCTGCATTAAAGGTGAGCTGAGTTAAGTCCCAATAGTTTTTACATCGTATTGCTTCGTTTCTTATTTGACGAGTACGCATGTAGAAGTCGTTGATGTTTCTTTCGAAAAAAGGGAGTATGGGCCGTCTTTTACAACTTGTCTTAATGTTCTCAATTCTCTGTGGTATACCTTGGTATTCACGATCAAAATTATTGTATGCGGCTGTAGCTCTAGGAAGATCCTTGATGAAACATGCTAACAGATCATCATTATCATCATTATTCTTCCGTCTGCAAGTCTGCAGGGCATCTTTCAAGGTTGAGAGGTTGTTTTCAGCTAACTGGATGGTTGCATTTATGAAACGTGTTTCATTGTTGATATATTCGGCAAACCGCGAGGTACAATTGACGTTTAATATAATCACTATTCTATTGTACTCAGTCGTCAGTTTCCTGATCGAGCGTTCAGAACATTCTTTGTATATGGTAATTGGAGGATTTTGGTTATTTATCCCCTGAAAGCATTAGAAACCAAACATTTCTCATGATGAAATAGTACGAAATTAAATCTACTGTTGTAGTACTCAATCGTGCGTTGAAAAATGTGATGATGGAAATGATACGAAAATGATAAATTTAATATATCTTTACCTGCATCTCTTTTAGTAGAGTGTGGTAATTGTGGGTACAGGCATCCATCAGGGTAGCGACTCTTGATCGATTATTCATTTGATCTAGCAAGAAATTTTTCAATTCTGCGTACTTTAACTTCAGGCTATCAATTTTGTCACGGGATAAGAACAGTACATCATTGATCTCATGAATAATTCTTTTCTGTTGGCTTAATGCATTCTGTCAATGTATAAGAAGATCGTTACTTCAATGTTTTTCGAACAAAAGCATAATTTTTTCGTTCTCAACAAGCTACTTACCGCATTAATGCTCAGAGCTCCAATTGTAACAAAAATCATAACAAAATTTTTCATTGTTGAAAGATTCTGCTCGTTCGATTGTGCAAATGTAACTATGAATTCACTTTCTGTAATTTCATAAGCAAAGCTGAGTACTAAGGTTAAATTTCACGTTTCGTTGCAGAGAGACTTTATAACGAAGGAGAGGAACGAGTCAGTGCTTTTATACCAATTCGTATAGACGATAGATAAAAGAAAAATTTTAAATTGAGTTACTGGTTACATGAGGATATATTCTTCATGTAGACGTGTCGATATTATTTTTTCCACAACGCTTTAGCACGTCGACAGATATCGATAAAAATCCAGACTATTTAGAAACATTATTTTTCCAAGTGTTCGGATCAAATGAATGTACTCACAAGTCTATAAATAACAGTTTTGAAAACTAGAAATATTTCAATTAGACAGTAGTAGCTAGAACCTGATCGTTCCATCGTAAATCCTTATTTTTATGCACAATTCCATAAATTCACATTATCTTTCGGACGCCATAGTAACATTCGGTTAGTATACTAATTCAATGTAGCTGCTTGTCAATCATTTTGAGCTACTTGTTAGTGGACCTTGGAATATTTTACACATTTTGCTATAATTAAAAACGTTATGAAATTTTTTTCTCATTTTTTTTCTACTTCGTGAGATATCGCTGAAAACCTAAAGTATTTTGGAAAATTTTTTTTTCCACGTGTATAAAAGAAAAACACGCTATTATAGAATGTTGACTTTCCGACTGATAACCTTGGGAAGTATAAACATTTTACACATTTTTGTCTTCGACGTCGAATATCTTTTGAACATGAAAAATTCTTTATTTTTTTGCCTTTTACCTTCAAATTTTGTCAGTCTTTCCAGACAGATGAACTTAGTTTTTCGATTTTAATGTTGTTCTAGTGGACTGGATATGATAATGCTCCATTTACACTTAGTATTAACTTTACATTAACGTATGATGTCTACCGAGTAGACTCTACTCAGGTTTGCAAAGGAAATGATTGCTTAATACATTTATATATTTACGCACATCATTGCAATGGACGCATAAATGCAGGATTTTCTTGGACTCGGAACCAAGCAATGGAATGTAATGAATTCAAATGTAAGATTTTCGGATTTGTCTGAATAGCTCTCAGCACTTTTTGATTGGATGCATCCGTAATGATGACTTACTGAATTTCAGAAAAGTACAGATGCAAAATGCTAATCGGTAAAATGTTCTAGTCACGTGTTACTTTTCATCGCGCTTTTATGAAGTCCCATTCTAGGACACCGTGCACGTATAGCGGCCATATAGATAGACACGGTGGATTATACCTGGCGCAAGTAGGTCGTATATCTTCGTACTCCCTCATGAGGATTCCTCAAGCGTTAAACCACCAAGGAATAACCGAGACTTGAGAAATAACACTGCGTATTTCTATAGTTTCACGTACTCGTCGCTGCCATCAACGATGAATATATTTTTCCTCTCCCTCTTTCCTTTCTTATTTTCCTTCTTTTCTCGAAAATGAATTATCGCTCCATGAACGTCGGCGAGCTTTGATTAACCGCGTGATCGTGTAGTGTGTACTCTTTTTCCCTAACTCCCTCTGCAAATATATAGCTCTTTTTTCTCTCTTAACTTCTTCTTTTCCGTACCGTCTGATTTTCGAGCTTATCGCCATTCTTATTTGATCATCAATTTCATCACGAATTTTAATCATTTTTATATCTTCCGACGAAAAGAATTTTCCTATTTGAAATTCAATCAAGCTCAAGTATAATTGGAAGAGTCAAATAAAAAAAATTGTATCTGCAGTCTTGAGGTCATTGGATTTACAATTGATGTTGCAATAGAAAAAAAATAGGCGAAAGAGAGGAAGCACTGACAATGAGTTCATTCGTGATCTCCCTGAGACAGACGTCATTCTCGATTATATATCACTACGACGGTATCTTAATTAATAAGTGAGAAGATAATTATTCGAGCGTGTGTGAACACGTCTCGAGGAAATGATACTACAGTATGGTGCATGCTCTTCCAGAGTATGCACGCATGAGGGTTTCATCGTTATGCTAATATCCGATTGGATCTTGCATTTTTTTCATTATTCATAATAAATGGGCTCTTGAAAAAATATCTCTGAATTGCGGAAAGCTCGGCCGTTCCCTCTCTTTTTGGTAATTATATCGCCCCATCGGCTGGTGAGCTTCCTCACTAAATATTCATTAATTTTCATAAGAATGATCATTCATAAGTTTACTATCGGTAACGAGGTGATAGAAATTATTCAAATTTTAGGAAAGGAATTTTTGCTTTCTTTAAAGCGAAGGAGACGAGAGACTTGACACTTGATAGCCATGTGACGACATGACGAGCTAGGTACTCCTGACCGAGACATCACGGGTCTTTTTTTATGACGGGGAGAGAGGAATAAGGCTTCGGTAACCAAAGGACACCTTGAGATATTTCGATATACAATTGTTTAAATTCAGAATTTGATCCAAGTTACGGCTAATCGCCATTACCAATTGTTGTATAAATTATACATTACATACATTAACAAAAATTAATTTAAAAAAATATCATTATTCGCGTACGTACCTCAGCAGGAAATATCCTGACGAATTTTCTCTTATTTTGAGCTAAAAACGTCCAGAGAGGCATTGGCAAGATCCGCGCGTATACTTCCTTACGAGCCGAACCTGACGTGACTTCGGGAGCAGAGTATCGACGTCTCTTTTTCGGTCAATCGTCGATTCAACTGCCGATCTTCGAGCTCGCGCTGGTGAGAGTCGAAGGTCCTCGCGTTCGCGGCGCTCCTTTGTGAATTTAATGCCGCGCTTGGCATTGTTTGATTTTCAAGGCACGACGAGACGCGATAGGACTGACGTTCGGTTGAAATAAAAGCAAATGAGAATATCGAGATACGAGGAAGGAGAAAAAAATCGCATGTATGCATGCAGATAAATAAAAAAATAAATAAAGGGGGAAAGTTGCTGAGAAACATCGAGTCTTCATGATGAACATAAACGTTTCTGGCAAATTTAAAATTCAATCGTCGATTGAAGATCGCTACAAATTGGCAATATGTCTTTTCAGATTGAACGGCTCTCTCTTTCTCATATTCTCATTCTATCTTTATCCCTCTTCGTTTCATGCGTACATCTCGAGCAATTTTCCATCTCTCTTCTTGTTTTATTGTCTTTTGCTTTGCTTCATTGCTTCCCGATATTACGTATGCGTATAATCGAGTGCGTCGACGTTTCCTCATTACTCGCTGCGGCTTAGAACATAAACAAGAAGCATATAATACGAGCATTCTCTCTATAAAGGTACAAGCTCGTTAGACGAACTCGTTAAGACTGACGGGGAAGTAATAGCGACGCGATCCCGAAGAAACGTACAAAAAACGATAAATAAGTAAAAAAAGAGCAAGGACCGAGAATAAGACGGCGATAGAGGATGAAAATAAACAAATATGGCTGAAGGCTTTTACGGAAAATTGGTTTGTTCCGCTTTGTAAAATCAATACGGCACACGATTTATATTTTTTAAAACCAGTCATTGAACGATCGTCGTTCGATTACAAATTTTATCCGTGTATTTTCTTTTTAATAAATAAATCTCGCTTAAATAAACTGTTCAAATAAGATTGAATCTACTTTTTAAAATCAAGGCTATTAAGAACCTAATCGGCGTATCCTGGTATCGGTCATTCTCAATTTTAAACTCATTCCATTATGGAATATAGCGACCACGATGAAGCTTAATTATTTCGTCGTTGTTTAAACAAGCGAAGCGGTGTATAATGGGTTAAAAAAATCATAAGCGAGAGCAGAAAAAGAAAGTATTACCGCGCAGAGGAAAGAGAAGCAAAAAATGGCAAAGTCGCGGGGAGGGATGGAAGAGGAAAAGAAGGAATGGAGGAGGAAGGAAAAGGTAAAAGCTCGTAAGGTCAAGGGCGACGGTCTGGTGCACAATAAGCTTTGGCTGCGGCTCGAATTGGAGCCTCGTTAAAATCCGAGTCTACGCCAGAAAAGTCCCTTTCATCCTCAAGAGGCGAATCCAAAGAAACAATGAGATGGAGAGAGAAGGAGAGTCCATACACGTCAGAGACGGACTTTTGAAATGTATAGAAAAAGTGAGCCTGCGGGGAAAGGGAGATGGTTTGAGAGGGAAAAAAAACGAGTCCAGCGAGTCCTGTGTGCGCTAACTCTGGTAATGACCCTTTCAAGGTCGGCTGCCTTCCAACCTGACTGAATTTAAAAAATAGAAAAGTCTTCTCGATACATCGCCTCGTGCTTTTTCTCTGTTTCGCGAGCTTTTATATACTCTCGTTTTTTCCTGCTCTCTGCACACTTTTTCTGTACTACACGTACATTACATACATTTTTTTCTGTTTCAATTATATTTTTTTACGAGTGAGATGGTTATAACTCTTTTCTTCTTTCCTCACTCTTAGAATTATATTTGAGTAAAACCAATGTTTTAATATCTGGGAGTACAGCTAAACTGAAGAAGTTAAATCTTGATACTCTTGAACCTATAAAAATCAACTACATTACTCTCGCTTTTGTTTCTGAAATGCGTAACTTAGGAGTCATCATGTTGGCTAACTTGTCATGGAAGAGTCACATTCGATTGGTCTCATTGAAAGTTCATTATTCTTTGTACAAATTGAAGTTGCATCGATACTCCATTCCGACTAATCTTCGAATTATGCTAGTAAAAACGTTTGTCTTTCCTATTGTTGATTATTGCTGTCTTGTCTATAACGATGTTACTGTGGAATTGAACTTGGAACTCAATAGGCTTCTTAACATGGCTATATATACGGTTCATCTATGATTTGCGGAGGGATGAACATGTTAGTTCCTTTTGAGTACGACTTAGGTGGCTCACTAGGCAAAGTCGAGACGACTTTATTTCTTGGGCCTATTTACATTTTATCTACTGCATGATTCAGTGCCTTCCTATCTTTTGGAATTATTTGATCGCCACATGAATTCTTCTCGTCCTTCAAGATCAGCTAATCCTTTACCCATCTTTAGGATCCCTTACACAGCACAGCTACGTTGCGTAATTCATTAGTGTTGTCGGCGGAATACTTCTGGCACTCTCTTCCAGCTTCACTTGTAGAAACTCAGAGTTCTGCCGCGTTCAAAACTGGGCTTTATGATTATTTATTTAATTTGGAAAATGAAGATGGCATGTAAGCGTTGAAGCGGATTGCCATGTGTATATTTTAAGTATCTTCTATATTGTGAAATTGTGATGGCTTTTATTACTTTTTATTATTAAGTTATTTATATTTTATATTATAATTGTATAACTGGGAGTCACATGGAATCGTAAATGTGTTAACTCTCATTTGATTTGAATTATTGCCTATGGTCAACCGCGGCATAATAAAAATTATCAATCAATCAATCACTCTTTTCGGTGCTTATTCTCATTTAGCTCGGTATGTATTCAAATATTTCGGATCTAACTTTCGGTCCAAACATTATATTTTGATGCATTCTTAAATTGATAGTTAGTTAGTTTGGTTTCCTTTCGTACAGCTTCTAGCTTTGATCACGATATTCCCCTTCCATTCAGAACCGGTCTATGCCATGGTTCATTCCAGCATTTTTTCCTTTTTCCCTCTATTTCCCCCCGCCTATTGCGTCTGCAGCCAACTTCAGTCCTAACCTGTATCGCATTCGCACATGTTTGCGAATTGCGAAAAAAGATTACGAAAAATGTGGTGACCCATCCAAGTATTGGCCGCCCCTAATGCAGCTTAACTTGTGGGACCGCCGAAACTCCACATCGACCACTGGCCTACGACTGTCGGTTTTATTGAATTGATATTTTTACGTAAATTCTGACTTTTGTATTCTGTTCTTATTTTATTCAGATTTTTCACTAGTTTTATAATTATTATCGTTTTCTCTTTCATTCTCCCTTTTCCTCTTTTTTCCCATCGCGCGATCTTTCTTCATCTCTCCTTCTGCTCTTTTTGTATTTGCTGGCGAAGCTTTCGAGGGCTCCGCCGGTGTTTCCATGACGACCGGCCAAGATAAAAGCACACAAAAAGCACCGTGAAAAGCCTCATCCCTTCCGTTCGATTCCGTTGTAGCTCTTGTCTTTCGTTGCCTTTCGTTACTTCTCGTTGCCATCCCTTGACTGCATCCCTACCACACTCTGCTTTCTGTAGTCACCAAAAACCGCCCATCTTTCATCAATACAATATCCCTGTTGGCAACGAACCTTCTCCAGGGCTTTTTCCCACAACCCAAAAAAAGATTCCCAGGAACTCCAGCTTGGCCGTTCTCGAACTTCGCCAAGAGGAAACTTTACTTTTCTCGCATTGTGGCAGCGGAAGAAGCTCAAACGAATTTTATTCTTGCACTATTTATTGATTGTATTTAACGAACAATTTTATAGTCGTTTCGATATCCAGCGTCAATGTTTTTTCATCATTTTTCTAAAGATCTGCGAAGGATTTCCACAGTATCCCACTTCAATGAGCACTATAAAAAAATTTGTCTTTTTTGTATGAAGTCTTCCGCTTCGACGCCGACGTCCTCTTGATGTTTAGTGAAGTAAGAATTCTGGGTTTTCTTAAAGGGTAAAGATAAACATTGATGAGATCATTCTAATTCTCCACCAGAAAACACATGCTATATTTGAGTTTTATTCATTGTATAGTTCAAATAAATATTTACACGAACTGTAATCATTTGGAATTGCGAAAAGCTCGTTTAAAGCTCGGTTAAAGCGCGCTCGCAAAATAAGATAGCTCGATAGGTTCCTCTTTAGTTGCCATGGCCCTACTGTTGCCATGGCAATTGAAAAAGCACATCGGGAGGAAAGTCCCTCAGCGCGAAAAGAGAGAAAGAGAGAAAAAGAGAAAGACACGGACGGCTGGGTGGATCAGGATGAAAGAGGGGAAAAAAAGGATAAAAAAGGGTAGGTTGGAAAGTATCGGAGTGTAAAGAGGAAAATTCGTTCTCTCTCCGCGGCTGGCTCGTTAAATCTCGAGCCGATAGCACCGCCGAGTTTGGAGCCCTCTCCGTTTGTGCCTCACTCACCCTCGGAGACTTTGACCCTAGAGAGGAGCGCTATTTTCAAGAGTCTCTGCCTCTCCCTCCGCAGACACTTTGATACATACATATATCTCCTGTATTTATGAAATTGAGCACAAAATATAATGTAGCGAACGCCATTGGTTCGCCTGGGGTGGATAAAGGCCCGGCGAGCCGTGCACGGGGGAAAAACCTTTCGACAGATTGGTCGGCCTGAGGATTACAACCCCGGGGTTGCCAGGCGCTCCCTCGAGTCGCCATGGCAACATCCCACCTGGGACAAGTCGACCGAGCACTCGACTCTTCTCGACCCAACTAAATCCACCCTCTTTCACTTTTTTTTCCTGCATTTTTTTACTCATCCATTTTTTTATCTCTTCTCTCTTATCCTCTTTCTTTTCCATATTTTTATTATATTTTTCGTATCTTTTATTCGGTATCTTATTATTTTTTCTTTATCGCGTATATTTTCTTATTATACTCTACTTTTATCTCTGATTTACTATTCTTATTGTTTCACTTGTATTTTCCTCTCTTATCATCGTCATGGTTATAACTTTTTTTTTCAGTTTTGTCCCCTCGCTTTTCACTTCTGTCCTTCTCTGTCGCTGGAAACCCTAAAATCCTTTCCGTCCTCTGTGAGCGCAGTATGGATTTTTTTTCTTCATCCTCTTTCTCGCAGCGACCCACTTGAGAATGGCGCGACGCCAAATTTTTCACGAGCACCTCTCGACCTCGGCTCACAAGTTCGGTCATCATTTCGTCGCATTTTTATTCTTATTACTTTATTCTTGTTCTTCCTCATTTTATTCTTCTCGTTTCTTCAAACCTCGTCAAGTCGAACATTTGTTACTTCTATCACACACAACAGCGAATAAACGTAATTTTTTATAGAAAATCGAAGAATTTTCAAGGAAAAAGTCAGATAAATGATTTTTGCATGATTATTCGGCTCGTGTCTGGCAATTTAAAATCAGTACAGCCCCGTAATATCTTGAAAAAGTCATTACACTGTATATTTATGCAAAATATGAATAATACGAAAAATCTAAAAGAATCAAAAAACCACGTGATCGCCAGACTGAAAAAAAGTGATTTCATTTAATCCTAAAACGCAGGCAAACATTTTGAAAAAAATTCAAAAGAGACCGAGCTTTCGGCTATATGCACACATCAAAAGTTCTATTCTAATAAAACGAGCTTTTTAACCACTTTTTATGAATGCATCGCGAAAAAAAGCTTCGTGTTATGCCAATTATCGTGAAGCGCGCTTTGTGCGGATGATTCACGTTTGAAGGAGGTTCAATCCAATCGGCCGACGATTTCTATTGAAGAGTTAATGGTCTCCGGGTAGGTCCTTTCACGCGAATAAGAAAACCGTGCAACTATGCGAAGGGAATATACGAAGCGAGAGAGAGCAAAAGAGGAAAAGAGAAAGAGTTCGCCACGTAACACAAACGAATACGAGCCAGCGATATACATTGGCCGTATATACATACGTACATATATCTGACTATATACCCAACTATGTATAGTTACTATATATGTATGCCCGTATTATCCACTGGTGAAACTGGAAATATTTACAAAGAGGTGAATCGAAAGGGTGGGTATGACTTTGAGGAGAATTCGCGAGGTCAAAGAGAGGACGGAGGGTCGGGGCACTCGTAAGCCATGCCCATGCGTGCGTCAATGGAGCCAGCTTTTGCTCCAGGGTTGTGCTCGATCGAATCGCGAGCACGACGCGACAGGGGAACGGAATACAGGAACAAACGAAAAAAGTTATAATACCAGCCCCTGTGATCATTCTAGTCGATGAAAAATTCAGTTCTTTTTCCCTCTCTCCGCTATTCTTTTTCACTTTAATCTTTTATAATTTATTCCCTCCAATCCCCTGATTACCAATGTTTTTTCCTCATTACATTTTTATCATCTCCATTATTCTTTTGTGTTTTTATAATTCTCTCGTTTTTAACCGTGATTACTTGTTTCCTCTCTCGTACACTTTTTTCTCCCTTAAATTTTCGGTCTTTCGGATGCATCGTTCGCATATAAATATGTACATAGATACGTGCATACATGCATGTATATATATATATCTATATAGTGTATGTAGAAAAAAAGGAGTGGCTTCGCGCACTATGTTGGTAGAAAAGGAAAGACGAGCAGAGAAAAAGGTCGGTTCGAGTCGAACACTCGAAAAATATAGTCGGCCATGTTTGAGGAGGGTGTTGCCCGGGGGTGTAGGCGGTTCGTAACCATGACGACCACCCCGACCGAGCGTAACGACGTACGCAGTGGCGACGACGGGGCATTATCGCCGCGCGCGCGGCAGAGTCTCAGGTCTCATATTCAAACTCTTCCAACTCCCCCGAGCGGTGATCGCCGGAAGTCAGAGACCGGAAACTCGACTCGCATCAGCGGCAACGATGACGATCGTGCCGATAAAATTGTAAAATACATATTTAAAACGCTCGAGAGAACGACACGACGATGGAAAAAAAAATCCATATATGCGCGTTCACGATATCTTGAGCAAAGGACAGGGGTTGAACTCTTCCGCGTTAATACGCAATTACGTGTATCCTGCTTTTCATAAATTTTAAGTAATACGAGGAGTGACCTACTCCGTGTACTTTTTGCCAGTACTCGGTCAAAAAATATATTTTTTTCATGAACAAAATATGCTTGGAAAATCAATTAATTTCAACCATGGGGTGTGAATTTCATGTTTCGAATGATTAAATGTTTTCGCTATATTGTTATAAATTTTAATTAGCAGTTATGTAACAATATTGATGCAAAATATGGCATGCACGAAAATGCATTTCAATCTATTTATTAGCAAGTAAAAAAAATGCATAAAAAACAGAGTACGTCGACTTATTTTTCAACATTCAACGCGCATAAATTTATCGAACGCTCACTTTGCACATGCACGACACACCGATCAATTTAAAAATCGTACTTGAATATCGAGGTTGCATCTGTTCCGACATTATCGAAAAATCTTGTCGATCGAAGAGGCCAAGATACCAATTAACCCCGAGCAATCCATATATGCCGTGAAACTAATTATAAAGAGACAAAATATGCGCCAAGCGCGTCATAAAGAGGGATAATTTCATGAAAAAAAATATAAATGAATAAACAGCATATTTAAAAATTCAAGTAGGAGAGAACGACGTGCTCGGTACAGAGTCGACAATCTCGTCGTTAAATCCGAAGGAATGCTCGTGTGATACAAATTCTAATACATCGATTACGATCTATACGTCGTATGTAAAAATGAGCGATCCCTCTAGATCATTGGCGTAAAAAATAAGCGACAAAAATATAAAGATAAGAAATTCACGTTGAGAAAATGAGGCTGTGAGGAGCGCGCGTACAGTTTCGCGCGTCACGTGCCATCTCTTTCGATAATCTAACGGTACTCGCAACGACTACCGGCTTACGATATTCGCGGAACGTCTTACGATCTTATGCGTATGGCTATGCATAAATATTTACTCTTCGATTTTAAGGATCTTCTTATCCACTCTTATTTTTTTCCTTTTTTAATCTTTGTTTCTTTATTTTTCCTCGCCCATGCATCTTCGCCTCTTCGATGGAATTCAATGGACACTCTGCGCAGTTAATAGCAAACTCGGGAAACGTATTCAAATGCTCGTTAAGTTCTTCATGAATACATTACGTTCGAGAGGTCCATCAGATTGTTTTTTTTTAATTTTTTTAACCAAATATATAATTGACTGATTGTTTACTTGTGTTTGGTTTTTACCTCTTCTGATGTTTTCGAGGTCTCGTGTATAAAGTTCTCGTTTTACTGATGATTCGTTATCGATGCACCGGTTAACTTAGATAAGGCGATAATTATACATTCCAGCGCTTTTTTATTTCTGTTCGGTTAAAATTTTTTGTTTCCTCGGCTCGTGCCGTATTGAAATTAACTTAGCTAGGACTTTATCCCTCGTCCAGTGTTATTGCAAGGTATACCAGTATATCGTGGTGATCTTTATCTTGAAGATTGTGTTTCAACCGCGAGCTTATCGGCTCGATAGAATCGTCAGCTTCCAAGTTATTTTTAATGCAAGTCCCGTCCGATCGGAAAAATTTTTATGAAAAATAATATTTATCGTTAATAAACAGTTGTCGATCCCTTATAAGGAGAGGCCATGATGGACACGATCTTGTGCTGAAGAATTTATCATTATACTGTGCGCGTCAACATGAAGTGAGACACTTTGATGTTTTACTCGTTAAAAGCCACAAATCTTCCGATTTAAAATTTTTTTAAATAAGACACTTTTTGGAATTATATACAGTCCCAGAGAATCAAATTCAATGCAGGAGAAACTCCTTGAGAATCCATTTTCAAGATTCTCTTTTTTTGGTTTCCATGTCATTGTAGGCGAGGTGAGATTGAAACAAGTATACCAGAGAATCTTCGTCCATTCTTACGCCCCAAATGGATCGCGAAAAAAGAGTTAAAAATGATTTTCTCGTTGATAATACATCAAAACGTTGATCTTAAGTTGAAAAAATAGTTCATTATAATACACAATAATATACAATAAAATAAAAATAAATAAACTCATGAAGCTCTTGCATTACGGTTAATAAAAAAGGCATAAATAAATGAGATACATACAGACATATGAGAATGCAGCGAGCGAGGAACGAAGAAGAAGGAGAAGAAGAAAAAGCGAGTAAAGATAAAGAACAGAGAAAGAGAAAGCCTCGGGGTCTCACTTCGCGATGAGTGTCACTTTGTATGAAGAAGGTAAAAGGATTTCTCCATCAGAGAGCCAGCAAGAGGACACAGAGGCTCGCGGAAAAGCGCTGAGAGCGAAGAGAGGGAGAGAGTGACGAGTATTTTGCGATCTCCGCCGCCCCGACAGGGTAGAAACAGGCTCATCGAAAGAAAAGGGAAAAGACGAGGACAGAGAAGACTCTCGCTCCATCTTCCTCCCATTTTTCTTTTTCTCTCGTCGAAAAGTCGAGAAAAAAAGAAGAGAAAAAAAACAACAAGATTGTGGAAGGACGGTGAAAGAGTGCATTAATTAATTAGGAATCTCGCTAATTGAGGCAAAAATGGCCGACTACTGGGCGTGGCAAATCGATAGACCGAAACGCAACGTAACGATAAGTATCACGCCCCTGTGATCATGGTAAAATCTAAAAGCAGACGATCTGAAGCGCTCTCTGATCTCTCCCTCCGAATATATTCCCCTTCGCTCCACTTATTCCTTTTTTTTCATTTATCTATATCTTTTTCTCGCTCTCGGCTCTCCTTTCAACATCCTCTCTCGTGTTTGACCTCTCATCGCGGTCGACGGAATTAAAAAAAGCCTCGAGATCGAAAATATCCATAGACGAGCGAACGATATGATGCGTTTTACTCGATAAATCGGAATATTTCTCATGAAGCATTTTCGATGTTAATTCGAAGCGACTTTTCGTGTCGATGATTTTAAATAAAAATGCAGTCGCCATTTGCATTTAATCACTGATGAGTAGAGAATTACGAAATTTTCGTGCGAAGTCAGATTTTGCGTCAGATAAATTTTCTCATTTGAAACGAAATTGATGAGAAATATGTGAATATGTAAATTGCAGATTTTACTAAGCTATATGTTTATATAATTAAAATTTCTATAATCAAATATGATTTCTTGTCTTCAAAAGTATTCAAGTAAGTGATTTAAAAATATGGAATATTCCCTTTATTTTATTTTCTCTATCTCGTCGCTTTTTCTTCTCTTCTTTTTTCCGTTCTTTGAGCTTCTCTTCCTGTAACCCTCTTTAAATCCGAGACAGCCCCAGCAGAGATGAAAATAATCATCAGCGTACCGTTAATTTGCAATATTCCTTCTGAAATCTCTCGGGACTTTTCGCTACTCGAGACTCCGGCAAGAATTGATTAAGTACACCCCATTATTGACAGTCTAATTGAAACGAATAATGAATTACTGCGAAAACTTGTCGTGTCGACTTTTTTACTCATCGTCAGTTTCTTTGTACAGTGGTAATAATCGCGGAAAAGTCAAGGAGTGGAAAATATCGAGAGTATTTGTAAAAAATACATTTAATTTGAATATTCCGGTACAAAAAGAATTGAAAATAATTAAATGCATACTTTGAATTCTTTCATACACAAAAAAAATTGATTTAAATTTCTCGTATTTTGATTTCTAACTTCAAAATATTTTAATTTACACGGCAAAATAAAAATTATAGTCGCTGATCAACATTGAAGGATAATAAACAACACCAATTTTGCTGCTTCCTGTAATTCGCGGTTTACCTGAACAAATCGCTAATTGTTATACAGGAGCATAAAAACTGTAATTTTTATGCTCTAATTTTGCGCACCGATCTCAGCGTGCACTCGAAAATGATTATTTATTTTTTCGGCCGCACCGTTATTATTCGAGAATAAGGTCGTTACCGCCGGAAAGAGCGAGACATTAACTTTCAGTTAGCGAAAAAAAGGGCAAGCCTTCCTCGACGGAGAGGACTCGCGAGGAATATTGAGCCGGCCTGAAACGGCGGTGAGTTTGTAATTGACGATCGAAGATAGCAGAACATTCAAGGGTTCGTTCACTTCGGAACGAGATCGAGATAGGATCTAGTTATTCTTGCCGAACAAATTGAATGAGAAGATTTTTCTTTTTATCTCTCTTTTCGCTGTCTATTTTTGATTTCTTTTGGCCATTTGCTTTTTGTTCCTCGGAGGTCGCTCTATATGTGCATGTGTGTTCCTTCTTCTCTCTTTATATTATTTTTCTTCCTCTTTATTTCACTGTGTGTGTGCGTTATTCTTTTTCATTGCTAAATCGAATTGAAGCGCAATAAGGAAAAGACGAGCAGAGAGTCCAACCTTTTCTTATTTACGACGTAAATTCCAGGACCTATTAGCAAGGTAATTAAGGGCTACACGGAGTTGAGATCGTCCTGTCTCATCTCTGTACTCAAGTGTATTCCACGTGTTCCCTCCCTTTTCCGCGGCATCGGACGATCCCGATCGAAAGAGAGCCGAGCGAATCCTTTCGTAATGACGTCTACGCCCGCCCGTACATACGTATCTCGCTCGATCATAGACGAAGGAAATCATAATCGGGCTAGGATTTTAATTCACCAGCGCATACCGAGGATTTTTATGTGTGTTATAGATTCTGAACACTCAACGTTTTTATTTATCGGGTTCTAATTTTTTAAACTCTAAAAAATGCTTAAAAATTTATAAAATTCGTTTAGAAAAATTTGGTTCGTATTTTGAATAAAATCTAATTATTTTTATGCATTTTGATCCGCTGAACACGAATATGAGCTTCTGACAAATATGATCGTGAATCGTTTCATCGCAATTTTCTTCAAACTCAAATTCTTTACTTTGATTACAATTTTCAAATCATTTCATTCCCATCTTCGGTGCACGTGTTCAGTATTCGCACATTTGAATTCAGTGTGACTGATTAATCAATAAAAAATATCATAGCTCCGCAATTTCTCTTGGCTCTCCGGTGTTAGTGGGGAAATAAAACCGATCGCGACGAGTTTCTTGTCTCTCGCGCTTTGGCATTTGCCACCGAGCCTCGCGCCGGAATGAAATATAATACGCAGCTGCCAGCTGTGTACTCCGGAGAGCTGCAGGTACGAGAAAAAGCGGAGCAGGGAAACATAAGGAAAGGAAAAGAAGAAAACAAGAGAAGAGAAAAAAGGAATAAAAACGCGCACCGAGCACCTGATAATCGAAGCAATTTCGGGGCGTGCGCGTATTTCCCCGAATCGGGGAGTCATCACATGAGAGCTTCGTGGCTCTTGTAAAAGTTTCGGTAGCTGATGGCTCGTCCCTGCCGCGCGTATCGAGAAAGAGGATCGTTTCGTGCACGCGTATGTATTCTCGGTACATGCGTACATAATCGATACAAGAGTGGAACTCGCGCATCGAGGAAGAGAACGATGCGGCCGTAGGAAATAAGAATAAATAAAAAAAAATGCATCGGGCGGAGAGAGAAGGGCTCGCGAGACTTTATGCTGAGGACGAAACGCCCTTTTTCAGTTTGGACAATCAACTCGCCGTGTGTACACTGCTTTTTTATCGGTTAAAAGACATATAGAGTACGCGTCGTGTTAAGGTGCCGGCAAAGACCGGCTGCGCGCACTTAACATCTCACGCAACCGGTTTACTTTTTTTCTTATCTTTCTCTTGTTATTATTTATATATTCTTTCCGCTTCTCCTCTCTTTCATTTCGTCTTTTCCCTCGCATTCATTTTCTTCATTTTCTTTTGCTCTTTATGTTATTTCATTCTTAAACTCGTCGATACGTTATTCGCCTTATTTGTTTTCATCGTATCATTTTTCTTTTTTCCTTCTCATTCTCTCATACCGAGTACTGTACGAAATGACTTTGATCGATCTGACTGAATTTTAGGAAAGATGAAAACTCATTTCAGCTGTTCGTCGATTGAAATAGAAATTGTCCCGAATTTCCAAATCTTAGATAATTTTATATCATTTTTTCAGTTTCCCTTCATTTTAATTATTTTTTTTAATTTGGAGAAATGAGTTTTCTCGTTAGGAAAAAATTCCCTAGAAAGTGGATACGTCGATGAGGAAAGAAGACAAAAAAGCCAGTTATTTTCCCGCGGGTTTAGAAAATAAATAAATTTTATTAATTAGCTGCAGCTGCTCGCAGCGCATATTCGTGTGCCTGCGCGTAGCGATAATTAACCAATAGCTATGTTATCGGCGCAGAACAATCTGTGCCTGTACTACAGTTGGTATATACCTCGGTATTTGTCCGCACAGGCGCGCGAATGCATTTTTTTCGCTACTGGACTTGTCGAGGATAAAAATTCTCTTATCTCGGAGCTTTCCTCACAATATTATTCATTCACTGCATCCTTTAAAATATCTTCAAGTCCGTTTTTATCGTAAACGAGTGTCGAGACGAAAAAATAATGAAGTATACAAAAAATCACGTTTTTATCGCAAAAAATATAAAACAGTAAATATAGAAACTGATTCATAAGATGGGAGTTGAAAAATGTTCAATAAATAACTTAGTTGAAAGAGCGATACCATGCACGAATGAAATTTGTTTTTCTGCCTGCATTAATAATTGTTAATTTATTATTTTAGTGATAGATTAATTTATCTCGAAAATATATCACTCGATCGAGGCAATAAATATGTTGCGGCATGCACGCAGCGTGGACAATGCGTCGCTCACTGAAGCGTTTCGTTTCCGAATTCCTCAGTGGCGGTGGGACAAAGTATATAGAATGAAAGGTGTCCGTTATCGCGGAGGCCCGGGAATTCGCGAGGAAGGTTGCGCTCGATCTTGCCGAAGCAACTTTGTGCACGACTCTGGCAATCATGCAGTCGGCTACCGTTCGCCCTGAAAAGCACGCTCGCGTCGCGGCCACCGCGACCATTGGCCAAATTCCGCGGAAGGTGCCCAACGATGCGTGACATCGCCCGTGACAAATATTTAGGCCGTCTCCCATTCCGCGTGTTCGCATACCGCGTCTCTCCTCGCTCATAAACATCGTCTCATTACATCGCAAATACCTCATTCATTTTTTATTGAATGGTATTTCATAAATAAATATTTTTGATATCAGGAAGCGTACAATTTCATCAATATATTTTTATTTTAAGAAAAGAACGTATCACCGTTTTATTAAGCTCAATTTTTCAATATTGAGCTGGGAGAAATTCGCAGAGAAAATGTCACACTGAGGTCAATTTTTCACTTCAGAGATTTTTTTTTCAATTGTGTGGAAAGCACTTGAAAAAAATTCTATCTGCATATTTCTGGGAGAAATCCGGAAAGAACTTAAAAAAAGTTCCGTCTACGCATTTCCCATGAATTATTAGTTTTGATGCGAACAATATTTATGCACTCTTACAAAAATTGAGAAAATGCCAAACACCTGAAAAAGACATGTGACCTCCCAGGATTGATAACGTCACTTTCAATAATGGACGAGAAATTTAATACTGAATGGCTGTCAAACAATGGCTCAACCACATCGGACGTAAAACCCAGAAGATATTGCTTCTCTGAATAATTTATGGAAGCAAAATACCGATTTAATCCATTTGAAGAAAATGAGGAGAAAAAATAGACACTTCTAGATTTAGAAAGGCCCAAACGAGAGAGCCGACTCCGTAGCATGGCATAGGATCAACGTTTGAAGAAAATTAAGTGAGAAAGTAATCAAGGAAGCTCTCATATAAAAACGAGATATACTTGTGGGTGGATCTCGGCGTGTGTACCACGTGTGCAACGTTGTCCCTAGGTGAATACGTGTTGTTCTCCGTTGAAAGATTGAACCGGGAAGTAGGAAAAGCTGGGAAGGTATCTTGTCTCCGCGCGCACACGGAGAAAGAAAAACTTCCCACGAGATTTTCTCCGTCGGCGGTTTTATATAGTCGCATGAGCTTGTACGGGTAGATAACGCGACGAAAAGGCCAAGCGGCGAGCAGTCAATCGTCTGACGTTTACAACGGTGGGCCAGGTTAGAAGCGTCACGTGTGTGCCGTTCATGGCGCGCACTCTTACGTAGAACATTCGAAAGAGCCAAGTGTTTCTCTTGTCGCGACAATCTCCCTTTAATTCCCTCACTTATCCTCCTCACTCCGCCTCGCGCACACTTCTATGTACTTTTATTATATACACATTGTATTTTCGCAATACACATATATTTATCGCGTGTCCGACCATGCGTGCTCTCTACAATTATTTTACAACGTTTACTTCCCATCCCTCCGCTTTTTATTCCTTTAATATATGAATTTATTTACGTTAGAATAACGTTCTGTTATAAATTGCTTCTAGCTTATTGATCATTTCTCTCCTAATTTTTATTTTCTTTAGTTCATTAATTCATATCAATATACAGCTTTTAATATGGAAATGATTGGATTCTATATGGCACTCATTGCAACCCTTTTATATACCTTAAGTTGAACTATGAATACGCATTTCAACCTTTATGCTTTTTAAATTTATTTGTTTTTCAATTGAATGTTTTCCTTCCCCCTTTTTTATTATTATTTTTCACTATTTTTGTGATCTAACCGAGCAACCACCTGAACCGTTAACGCTCCGACCGTTAAATTCCAAAACTAGTTCTTACTATGTATAAATCTCGCGTGAGCAAGAAATCGCTGCCTTGTATACTTATTGTAGACTTTATTCCACGGATCCGTAAGATCTTAATCGTATACGAGGGTGAAAGTTTGACATATGTATTTTGGACCGTTAGGTGCGGTTTGCGCGGTTCTGGTAAACAATGTGTACGAGTCCCTCTTTCCCACATTTGCACTCACTTTGAAAATAGAAAAGCATCCTTGCATTTATAAATACGATTTCAATCCAGGATAAATGTATGAAGGACCTTATTTACATGAAGAGACGATTCAAGAAATAAAGATGTAAGTGACATTGACAGAACAATTACGTACAAATTTTGGAAGTGTTCCAAGTGTGTTTGCTGGATTATTCAATAATATTTTAGTTGATTTCATTTGAATACAGTAGCGAATGATAATGGTGCGATTATTGAATATGCGTCTGCTAACAAGAACAACAAAATTTAGGAATTAAGCTGATTTGTTTAAAAGGCACATTGAAATTTCAAACGCTTTAGGCTATACGAAAGAGGGTAACGTCAGCCATTTCAAAGTTTGCAGAGAAGTAATTGTACAGGATGGAAGTCCAATAATTATCGTTAAACCACAAAAGCGCATGGCCCGGAGCCACGGCGTTTATGATATCATTCGTTCCGATGGTTTGACTTGGTTCAACGTCGCGCACGGGCGAGAACGCACAACGAGCCCAGAATTTTCCTAAATTGTTCTTCGCTCGTAAAATTCATGAGAACGCAAGCCAATTTTGTTTCTCTCCTTTTTATCCTTTTTTCCTTTTCTCAGCATCTGTCACTGTCAATGCAAATTGTTCGTGTGTAACATTTATGCGTACTCTGGCCTTTACGAGCCCATCCTTAACATTTCAGTTATACACGAGGTTAGAGAAATCTCTCTCAGTACATCTTATCGAGGACTTTTGCACTTAGCACATTTTTTCAGCCTTATGATATATTGATATTCTTTTGGTTAGGGAAACAAAATGTAATTTATGCATTGTACTATAGGCCATGATCTTTTTTGGAGTATGGAGTCGGTCTCGTATGGAACGTTCCTGACGAGACATCTGTTGGTCATCTCTGATTATGATTGACAGTCTACATTAGATCCTTTTTTGTATGGTCTATATTAATTGATTTAAATGATTTAAGCATAACTTTAATATAAACTTTAAAGTTCGACTGGTCAACAAAGTTTAAGACTTAGTTAGGTACGACAACTGATGTGTACGATTGGTAGCAAATTGATGATATTGGAGTGTACCGTATTTACGAAGCTACGGTAACAAAGGATATGCTATCACTTTAAGGATTAAGTTAATGAAACCGCATTATTTAGGTCGTCGGCAACATCGGTATTTCTGAAAGTATTCTCACAAATCCAAACTCTCTTCGATCGTCGCTTCGGTTTCTCTCACGTTTCGGTGTCTACTCCGTGACGACAATCTCGTCCATTTTATTCCTAATTGCGTGACTTTTCCCGACACGCTTATTCTTATCCTCTTGTTTTTTCCGACTGCCGCGCGCGTGCGCATACAACACGAGAGTGAGAACGAGCGAGAGGGGAATTCAGCTTTCGCTATCGACCACCATATAATACAGACGATTATTCGCGACTGTCCATTATATTTCAATCCATTAAAGCCTTTATTATCTCGACAATTCCATTGTCCCTTCCGAGCGATAAATTTCATGTAATTGGATTCTAAATTCTATTCTCTGATAAGCGTATCGTCTTGGTCCTCCTTTCCCTCGCTCGCTTCATTCCAGTATTACCGGACCTTTGACAGCCTCTTTTACATTTAACGCCACATTATCCTCAATACAAATGTTTCTCACGCTCCTCATGAGCCATAAATGCATCATTATCATTTTACCTGTATAATATTGTTTTACCCGCATAGATCCAAGCTATTATTTATTCACGCTCATTACTTCATATTTTTCCATAATTCAGATGAAAATGAAATAACATTGAAGAATTTATTTGATGAAATTCATAACGTTATTTATTTATTGATTATAATTTATTATATGATTAATTATCTGTTAGCTCATAAATAATTTATTATTTCGAGAGCTTCAATTTTAACAATTTATATAATTCTATTGTTATTTGCATATGATAGAAATAGATATATTAGTTTTGATTTCAGTTATTATCAACAAACATTTGTTTGGAAATTTTGTAAACAATTCGCGAAGTGGCGCGTGTCACAAATGCAGTTACGATACCGATATAACGATGCTGAAAAAAAATCCTGCTCAAAATCGTTTCAAAACGATCACCATTGTTCGTTACCGGTCATTGTGCGTACTTTTCTGTTTCGTATCTGTGGATTGCGTTCAAGCCGTGCACGCGAGACGTCTGCAGTTGGCGCTACTTCAACCTACTCACGTCCCTTTTTTAACGATTTTCATTTTACTTCCATCCTCCCTTACTTATTTTTCTTTCCAGTCCTTTCACTCCTTATGTGAATTATTTTTTCAAAATTATTTTTATCAATTTGTGTAATTTTTTTACACTTTTTATTTCTTTAGATACATCATGAGTCGCAGTGGCGTTTATTCGAATCACTTTTTTCCAAGGTTTTAAAAACTTAAGGTATTAAAATTTAGAGAAATTTGAGAAATTCTAGCAATAAAAAAGAAAAATGAGTAAATATAAGGCACCGAGAATATATTTGATAAATTTAGCGTAGATGACGGCCGGGAAGTTGTGTGCAAACACAGTAAAAGAATCGTCAAAGATTTGACCGGTTTTTACGAATTTCGTAAGCGATGAGGAGAACAAAAGTATTTGTGGGCGATTTCGCCGAGTTAAAAATTGCTCGTTGCAGTACCGGAAACCGTGGGAGCAAAAAACTTGGAAGCAAAGAAAAGCAAATAGAATGAACGGGAGAGAAAAAAAATCTGCTAAACGAGAAAAAAAAGAAGCGAAATAAAATAATCGCGGTGTGTGGAAGGCACAATGAGACAAGGCCGTACAGTTTCTCCCTCAAATCGCAACGATGCCGAGGACTTCCTGTGCTCTGCGCTCCTTTGTCCTTCCTCCGTACTTCCGGTCCAAATATGTCGTCGAGCGAAAATATTCGCATCTGGATATGTGAATTCCTCGCTTCGCATTCTTTGGCGAATCGATCCCACGGTTCGCCACTATTTTCACCCTGAAATAGTAAATACATATGGAAGCATGAAAAAACATTTTTTTTCTATCTTGAGACGATATTTTCATAGAACTTGAAAAATATGAACTAAAGTAGGTTTATGTATAAAATTATAATTTTATTATATGATATGAAATAATTATAATTATTTTATTATTATATTTGACATTATTTTATTATTATATTATTATGTTTATTAATATTATTATATTATTATGACATTATTATAATTATTACATTTTGCTATGAACATAGACAGGTAGAATAATTTACGTTTACAAATTGTTGTGTTTGTCTAGAAAAATAAATCTCCAAAATAATTTTGCAAGTAGAATTACTATTTCATGGTACGAAAAGTTGGTTTCCTTCGGTCGAAATGACTAAATTCAAAAACGAGGGTCCGTTGAACGGACAAATAGGGAAAAAGGCAATCGTGGCTAGGATTGATTAGGTTTCTCGCTCTTTTACTTTGCTCTTTTATTTTCCATTGCTATACATTCGATCTTCCGTTGAGTTGGAGAACAATTTCATAGGACGGAGGAGGAAGAGAATGAAAGAGAGAAAGAGAGAGAGAGAGAGAAGGACGTAAAAGGACTCGGGACGATTTGCCTTCCTGATTTGATCACAATGGCAACCTAATTGGGCCGTCCGGTTTTACGAAGGGTGGTCCGTCCCGATATGAAATCCAACCTGACCCTGTCCCCTTCTTTCTCTTTCTCTCGGGCTCCTCGCAATAAAAGTGCCTCCGGGAGGAGGAAGCTCCCAAGAATTTTTTAAAAGTTCCGTGATTGCTACTCTGGTATGTGGAATCGATTTCGAAAACGAAGACAGTCGTGCATGCAATCTCTGTCCTTGATGCCATGGGCTTAGAGAGCCAGCCTCTGATTCTCCATTTTATCATATATACTCCATTCCATGTTTCATTGTTCAATATTTTCATTAATAGACTTATATTATAGAATGATATTAAGTGCAAACGAAATGTTAGTACAATAAGTATGATTTTTAACAAATTTAAGCAACCAACAAAATTAAAAATCCCCAAAGGTCCAAATAATAGAAGAAAATTCAACAAATTTTTTACACGATGATACACAATAAAAAATTTTATATCATCACATTTCAGAATGAATTAGAATGATTTAGAATGAAAGCAAATACAAAATGCAAGAAATTTCTGAACCACTTGAACGTAGGTCGTATACGAGCTGGGTAGCGAGAGAGAGTAGCGCGTATATAATGAAAATGTTGAAGGGAACACGTGGAAATATAGTGGCACGTAGTAGTTATATTTCTTCGCGATCTCTGAAATAGCCTTGCTTAGGCCGAAGAGAATAAGAGAATAAGAAACGAGGCGGGAAAAGGATGTATTATAGTAGAACTGAAAAATATTAAGTAAAACTCTGAATGCCTTATTTTACATTTATCTGCAGGATGTAGTTAAATTGACACAAAGCTGTTAAACGAAATGTGCATGGAACAAGCGATAAAAAATTCAATCGGTTGAGGTTCGTTAACACATACAAACGTATATTTAGATGTACAGCATATGCACGTCATAAATATATATGTCACTGGGTGCTGGTAGATTGCACACGTCCGCAATCAGAAAATATGCTCCATTGCAGCCGTTTGGTCTCGAAATTTCATCATATTTCATTACCATTTTCATAGACTAGAGATTTTGAATTTTTGAGTGATGGACACTGTGTCGTGAACGTTCGGAAAGCGCATCGCAGGATGCGATCTACATTCTCGGTTGTTATTTTTGATGAGTGTAACAGTACTTGCAGACATCATCGTTCAATGATTTTTTCCATTTTCCTTTGCGCTTGTCAGTCGCAATATTCCATTAATTAAATGCCAGCGATCAATCAGTCTGATTCGTTTAATCTTTTTTCTTGTTTACCGAGATTTTTTAATTGCAATTTATTAATAATTTTTTATTATTGATAAATTATAAAAAAAAACGTTATTCAGCACCCGACTCTAGAAAGTAATTTTGCAATATTTGTTATCTCATGAAATTCATCGTGAATTTCCGTGAAAATAATGTTTTTCATCCGACACATATATTTTTCTGCATCGGTCGTTAATTCCCTCGGAATGAAAATATGAAACGAGCGAGGGCGCGATGTATACTTTACACACCGCTCGCCGGGTCATTTTACGACCATTTATGGAGTGTCCATTGCGGTGGCAGGTGACTGTCGAGCCTTCGTTTCAATGACTATCCATCACCGAGCAAACCCGCGGGACGAACGGGCGAGTGCGAAAAATATGTAGGTCACTCGCGACACCGTCCAATTTTTTTTTCTCTTTATCTCCTTTTATTTTCCTTCCTTCTCTCTTGCTCTCTCTCTCTCTTCTACATCGATTTTCCATTCTCGATCGTTACACGACGATAAATTTTTACCACAAATTCATTATGACCACCTACAGCATCGCTTCTGGCCACCTGACTTTTATTAACAGTCGAAATAAATAAGAGAACAAAAAGAAAATAAAATGTGCGCGAATTATTGTGCGTTTCGGAATACATGTATGTATATATTTTTGTATCGAGAATGCGTACGGGAGTTATAAAGAAAGAAAAAATGGAGGCACACGCGAACGAACGAAGAGTTCATTACCGATCGACATGATGTCAGGAATCGAGTCAGATCTTTATCTCGAAAATTTATCGATGTACTACCAGTCCGGTTATAACTTATCATTATCGATGTATCGTTTTATGGTAATACTTTAGGGGATTGAGCTGGATAATTAGGATAAAAATATTTCAAGCTCTATATACGGCGGGGACGAAAAAACACCTGGGATTCACGATTATTATGTGTATACATGTGTATTTAAAAAGCTTTCGATAGAGATCGAATTTTATGATGTGCTGGTCATCTAATTCCGCTTCTTTATAATTTTGAATTTTATTTTTACTCATTATACATTCATGATAATACTTCACACGTTATCTTAAATATATTTTTTTCTTCAGCTTTTAGCTGAAGAATTAGCTTTTAAACAATCGATTATTTTTCGTGGATAACAAATTATTACTGATGAATCAGATGTCAAGAATATTTTTAACAGGAATACGTGAAAGTTGAATAAATTTTCTCTTGTGAAAAATTGAAAATTATGAATCCGATATTCATCAAATCAGAAATTTTTATTTGCTTTTTGGAAAAGTTGCGTCCGTAAATTCGCATTTCCATAAACTGCTTTGAATATTTTTGTATCGGACGAAGCTGATAGTTATTTATCGGCGCGATCATTCCTGATTGGCTATAAATCGAGGAAATACCGGGCCGGCCGGGTGCATGTGCGTGCTCGTGAAATACGAGCGAGGAATCGCTTAACGAGCGAAACTGCGTACAAAAGTGCAAAAGATCAAGGAATCTTTGACAGAGCGCAATCTTTCGATCGTAAACTAAGCGGTTTGCAGTCACGTGGCCATATCTTTCAGAACAGAAGTGGAAAATAAAAAAATGAACACACGTGAAGTAGTGAAGAACGAAAAATCATAGGAATTGAATAAAAATGTTGACGATGACAATATTTTCTTATCGAATTAAAATTGCATCTGTAAATGAAAATTTAAAAAAAAATTTCGCTTATTTTTTATTTTTCCTCGCACTCGTATGGGTTGGACATCACCTGGAGCGGTCGATTAAAATCAATTTTGGTATAAAAATTAAAGTTCGTTACAATGTTTGGGTTTGGGGTTTTTCTTATTGAGTTAAAATTGCATCTGTAGATGAAAATTAAAAAAAATTTTCGCTTATTTTTTATTTTTCCTTGCACTCGTATGGGTTGGACATCACCTGGAGCGGTCGATTAAAATCGATTTTGGTATAAAAATTAAAGTTCCTTACAATGTCTTCGGTAATATAATATTATAAATTGTATCTAAACTTCCATTATTTGGTGAGAATAATAAATAATAAATAATTAATGAAAATACGTCGACAATCATCTAGCACAAAAATTTCACAAAAAATGTGTTCTTACATGTACAGTGGGGATGCGTTTACGCTTCTTTTTTCTTCTGCAGAAAAATAGTGTTAGAGAATAATTAATGAAAATACGTCGACAATCATCTAACACAAAAATTCCACAAAAAATGTGTTCATACACGCATAGTGGGGATGTTTACGTTCCTTTTTTCTTCTGCAGAAAAATAGTGTTACATAGTACGGTACAAAGGCCTACGGGATGATTATCAAAGCAATTTTCCATACAAATTCTTGGCATCTGGTTTGACAGGTAACATTCGCGTGAGAGTGCACATTTAATAGTTGTAAATGCCTGACGCGCATTCCCCACGCCCATAAGCGATATATCTCGCAGCATCGGACAGCGGAAGGACTACCCACTGAGGAACACGACCCCTCTCGCCGCGATTCCATACTTGCTTATTACACTGCCATTTCCTTACCTAGGACACGGAATAGTCGATGAAAAACGGAGAGGGAGGACCACCTATACGAATTCTTACATCGAGTATTATCAAACGTCATGCTCGAACATTCATCAACGATCAAGCTAAAGCCAAGCGAAGCTAATCCTTTGGAAGTTTATAAAAATTCTCTATTTCTGGAATTAGCACTTACGACTTAAAACGTTTATCATTTATATGAATTCTCAAATTTGTTTACTCGTAAATAATTACTCTACGAGTCGACAGATTGATTAAGTATATCTGGTTTTTGAGTATTTATATAAGTATTTATGTAAAATTTTCGTTCCTATACATGGAGCTTAATACCATTTAATTGACCAATTGATCGAACACTGTAGATGTATATTTTTAGAAAAATTTGTTAACGACGACGTCCGCAGCGATCTTCATTTTCCATTTTTCACTAAAATAATTATTTTTAATAAAAACAGTTATCATCAAGCTGCAAAATGTTTTTTTTCTGGTATTAGTTCTCGTTGTAATTATCTGTTAGCCGCATATCGAGTCATCGATCATTTCCCGGTTGATATTTATAAACACACACGTAGGCGAATGAATTCAGAGAAAACTTGCGTCGTGGAGACCCGAGGCACGACCATTAATCAGTCCTTAATAACCGCAGCGAACTATCGAGAAAATCTGGAGAATGTCAAAAATTAAATCGTCGAATCGTGGCTCGATTTTGCTATCCAGGGATTCTACGTGGATAAACCGAGACAACGATTTTGAGACTCGAGTTACCATTTTATTATTCCCTCATGGATCACTTTCGATGATGTCATTTTTTTCACGTTTTTTCATTTTCTCGATCCCACGAAACGTAGATCTTGCCGCATCGAGACAAAAGATTTCGAGCGGAGTTAAATTACGATCGTTATGAGATACATTAATGTACGTCCTGTTCGCTACTGTGTCCAGCAGCTGGCCCAAACGTTCGTGTCTCGAAGGGTCGAATAATCGGCGCGACAACACCGCAAAATATACATATCCAGTGCGTGTGTTATAAGTATTCCGTTATGCTTATGCAAGATAAGTGATGCAGAATATAAAACACAATCAGACATGACATGTACATTGATGATTATTCTTCTTTTACTTGCATTTTTATGGTTGTGACATTTTTCAATTTAACTCCTCCAAAGCTTTGATTTCGCCAATCGAAGATTTTATTCAAGTATTTCTAGAAATAATCTTTGATTCGAGAATTTGTGGCTCGATATCATAAATATTATGCTAATGAGGGATCATTGCTATGGAGCATCGTAATTTTCAGCATGCACATCATAAAAATATATGAAGAACTTCCGTATTGCTGTACTTAACCCTAATAAGGTACATATAGAGTTAATTGATTGGAAAGGCGAGTCTTTCAGGTATGGTATGCCATTAGACGAGGGCTGATCGGCTGCTGTATGTTCAAATATGTCCATGTCCCTTATCTCAAGGATCGAGCTGTCACCCCATTTTTATGGACTTTGATAAATCGATACTTTTACATCTGTCTCGATATTCCAAGACTCCTTGTTTTCCGCTTCCGTCCACAACGTTTATCGCGCGTTCAACCCCGAGCATCCTGTCCGAAATTGCATACGCGAGCTCTCTATGCTAAATTCTTTCATCCCCGATAATATCATCGCTCTGTTTTATTTTTGAATTTTATTATAACGTTTTTCCCAAATCAAAAATCAGTTGTAATAAAAAGGCTATCAATCAAGTAGTGAAATATTGTTTGGGGTTTTCTTGGTCACATATTATAGGAGATAGGAATACGGTTATGGTAAACATATGCACTGTGAGAACAGATATTCTTGTTCTTTGTTCTTGATTAACTCTGGAGGACCTTGGAGGGTACGTATTAACCAAACGAAATATTCTGCGAGACTAAAAACTAAGGGCTGCAGAAACCAAAAATAACGATCGGTCCTGCGTCAAGCATTTATCGCCCTGGACCTTCAAGAGCGTAATACGAATTGTAATTCTATAGCTACCATTCTCGGAAACGTGAAAGATTCATTTTTGGATACTAAACCCCATATGCATATAATTACAATATTCTAACACATATAATTGATATTAATATTTCCTATCATAAAAATTTAAATAACAATTTTATACAAAATATAGGGACGTGCAGGGTTTTTTCACGACAATCGTTAAAAAATCATGGACATGAATGAACAATCTCTAGCGTTTAAGGGTTAAAATCTATACAAAATTTTGTCCAAGGGATACTACAAAGCAGATATTGGTACTCACCTCAAGATACGTTCTACGAATTGAGTTATATTCCTAATTTTGTTCTGCATTGTATATTGTATGTATGTATACACAAGCGCTATACGTCGGAAAAAGGAGTTTTGATGTAATGTAGAAAACGCTGGTGCATGGAGGGAAAAAGTGGGCGGAGAATCGTGGAAGGTAATAACTAGACAAGGCGAGAGATTCGCTTGCCTCGCGACACACGTGGCTCTTCCACACGCAACGCCTACCTATTGAGAGACCTGCCCGGCTCGTTTTATCCGTGATATTCTTCATTCCCATTACGCAAAAGTTGACATGCCCTGAGCGAGGACTAATCTCGCTGCTATAACAAAATCATCTTTTTTTCTCAATTTTTTTTTATTCTTCTCATTTTTCTCAAGAACTGTTCTCTTAATAGTTTGAGAAAAGGTTAGAAATCTGTGCTGTACTGCATACTTTGTTATGTAAATAAGAAATTTCATCGATTTTATCGCGCTCGTAAGTTTCTCAAGGCGGAAAATTACTTGGCTTATTATCATCATTATTATCATTATCGTAATGATTCTATACTTGACCGATCCTCGGATTTGTACTGAAGAATATTTTCGTCAGATATTTTTTACGATTTGATTATGCATATGGAATTCATCAATTTTTTTCGGTTTTGCACTCCAAGTAAAAAAAAATGTTTCTAAAAAGTCAAAGAAATAGTTAATAAATTAATTTTTTGCAATTTTCTTGGTTTTTTCATTCTATATAAAATTTCGTCTCCAATAGTATTGGAACGAAAAGTTGTCATATACATGTATGCATGCATGGTGATAATTGATAATATACATTTTACATGAGATATCAAATATTTAATGTGTTTTGAATCGAAGTCAAGTAAAAGTCATGCCCTGTCAGGAATTCTCACTGCCAGTCCGGTCTAGGAAAGTCGAGCCTCAAGATTAACAACAACAAGAAAAAAAACATGAATAATAATCGACTCCATGTTTGATGTCCATGAGACACAGAAGAGGTGGATTTTGTCGAAGACGAAAAATAAAAAGCTGATAAGAAATTCTCGTAAATTGTCGAACATTAGGGAGAGCCCTGAGCCACGGTGAAAAGAACGGGGAACACCTGCCAGCGTGTAAAATTGTGAGCGGATACGTTTGCGATGAGGATGACCTACCGGACGAGTTATCGTGATATCGCCGCAAAGCTCCCCGAGGCTTTTACTGCGCGCGGTGTGTCCCGGCGAAGACGATCGCATTTTTTCCAGGTAGATATATAACGAGGAACGATCACTATACCCAACAAGATTCGCCGAGGATTTAAGCCTACCGATCTCCGCTCGCCATTCGCGATCGGTTCTGGATAATAAAGACGTACGTCATCCTCGAATTGCTATTATCAGGTCCTGGGACCGTGGAAGCATTGATTACGGTCTTCGATCCTTCTTAAGGAATCCAACGTTGCTTTTTATGCACTTTACGTTTTTTTAAACACGTTTATGAAAATTTTGTCGAGACCGTTAATGAGCTGTCGGGAATACTAATTCAGTTGACAGTGTTCGATGGGAAGGAACGCGTATAAAATAAGAATTCATAATATGAAGACTCGAGTCTCCATATTACAAATCTTGAACGATCGTTCGATGAGTCCCTAAGTCAGATCCTTGACGAATTTTGGTTAAAAAAATCATCGAATTAATTGTGGTTGGAAAATTTAATAATTATTACGCAATCTTGAAATGTAGTGCGGAGATTCAACGTCCGAAACGCATTTATAAAATGGTCCAAATATTTGAAGATGCATGAAAACTGATAAACGTTAAAAATAATTTTGGGCTGTTTTACACTTTACGATCCTAACAGAAGCGCACACGTGCATGGCGTCCTTTTCTTTACGCAAATCTTTTCTTTTATACTATAAAGAGGTGGCATGTACACCATACCGATGCCGAGTAAATACATTACGAGAAGAGAGAGAGAGAGAGAGAGAGAGAAAGAGATGCGTAGGTCGTAAATGACTCTCGGCGTGTAATACAAACATGGCGAGGGAAATCCTTTAGCGGCGCTCCCACGTTTCTTCCTGTTCAATAATAAACCTCGCTCGAGCCTATCTTCTTTTATTCTTTTTTCCACTCCCGGCAATATTCGCCTTATACGCATATCCGCTATACATCTCGGACGAAAGACAAGCCACAGGAAGAAAAAGAAACAAGAGTATAAATATGGAAGGAAAGTGAGCCGAGGCTCGAGTGCGAAATCGCAGTAGCATTTTTTGCGAAAACTGTTTCAACGAGAGACGATCTCATTTTGAAGAAGACTTTTTTTTTGCTCTTTCTTTACATTTTTATTTATAATTGAAAATATTTTTCAAAATTATGACATTCCGTTTCGATTTGTAGTATTTCTTATTTTGTTCAATTTGTAATTGGTAATTAAAAAAGAATGTCAACAGCATCGGAAAGACTTCATACTTTTTAATATAAATACATAGGTATAAATTTTAAAAAATGCACCAAGATTGGATTGTGTAATTTTTTTGCAAAATAATGTTTAAAGGAAATACAAATGACATTAAGAATATTCTCGTTTTTACATATTTTTATACATTTTTTCATTACAAATGTTTTTTCTTTTATTTGAGGGTAAAATAAAATGAAAAGTGTATGAAAACGAATAGCGGATTGAAGGTAGAAACTGGCGCTGTCATTTTGACACAACAATAGCGATGCGGATGGTAAAGGAGGCCATTCTGCAAGAATTTCTACAGAGCGGAGGAGGAAAGGAAATCTGATAAATGGAAGCAACGTTTCGGCGTCGGCGGCGTCGGCAAATATGACAATGCACCGGGCTCGAAATTTTTCTCTTTCATGAGCATGCACACCGTGCCGTAATATCCTTATAACACTATCGTCGGATTATCTTGTATACCAGGGACGTATGTCAGAGCCGAGCATGCGTGTGCACGGAGAAAAAGGAAAGCAGAAAACAAACGAGGGAGAGATACGGAGAAATGAATGAATGACGAATTCATTACGCCTCGCAAAAAAAAAGTATACACTGCAATTGCAGCTGAGAAAGAGAAAAAAAAAGAAGAATGGGCGAACGAGAAGAGAGTCATGAAAGGAAGATACAAAACAATCACCCGAGTGATAAGAAAAAAAGACTCAAAGAGAATTCTATTCGGGAGAAGGGAGAGACCGAAAAACGTGTTCTCTCCACCATCGTGTAGAGAGTGTGTAATATCATAAATAGTGTCGGCTGCGCGGGAGGAAGCGTTACAAAGGGGGATAAGCATCGATGTATTAGCGAAGATGACTTCATTCTCGTTGCATACGCGATACACAAACTCGGAATTCACCGTCCATGCCGCGATCTCGAGGTAAATAGCGAATAAGGAGAGAATATAAAGAACGAGAAATCGAGAGAACGATGCTGAACGAGGAATGAGAGAATAAAGGCCCAAACGATGTGTTCTGGAAAAGAGGAAAAATGTATTCAAATCTGGAGGAATCGAGGAGACGAGAGAAACGCTGATGCTGCATTGAGAGAAAAAAACGAGTGGATGAATAAAAAGGAGTGAAAAAAAAGGATTAGGAATAAAAGGTGAACAAAGGTTTGGAAGAGCAGGAACGGCCGACTCCAGCAGCATTCATGTGCACACGTGTCCAAGTGAAGTGGAGATATAGTCGCGCTTTTCACACGATTGGCGCGAGCGCGGGCTTGTACTGGGGCGCACGAGTAGGTGCTGCGATCGTAATGATGATGGCTACTACGCTGATGGCGATAATGACTCTTAGCCCTTAGAACTTGTACGGAGTACGCGTCTCTCTGACGCATTAGCTCTCTCTCTCTCTCTCCTCTTCCCTCCCCTACTTTTTGCTTACAGCTCTCTCCGCTTTTACCTCTCGTGCACATACTCTCGTCCAGACACGTTGCACTTGGGCTAAACACGTTTTTGTCTCGACGAGCTTTTCAATATGTCGTCATTATGCTCTTGCGCTTAGAACAATTTCGTGGAGAGGATTTTACTTCATTTTTTCGTTTCGCTATTCTGATGATTTTAAGTTGATTTTACTTTTTTTCCGTTTGAGAAATTTATTTTGTAATAAATATAATGTCTTCCAATGAGAGGATGACGGATTTAATTCCAATTTTTTCAATTAATGTAATTTAAAAGTTTTTTATATTTTTCTATTACATTTCTACCCACACAATAATTGTAATTTGATAAAAGGATGCAGTAGAGCAAATTAATTAAAAATAATATAAAAATTGAGATGAAAAAATTTTTAAATATCCACAAAAACGAAACATACAAAAATATAAAATAAAAAACGAGTAAAAGCAAAGAAGATGGAAAATAAGAAGAAACATATACGTATTGGATAAGAAAAGAGAGTTTCGTCAACGTGCAGAGCAAATAACGAGATGAAGAACGCGAATATAATGACACGCGGAAAAGAATCGCGGAGCTAGTCCGCGTCGCAAAAGCTGATGCGCGCATAAAGTAGCGCATATATGTGCGTTGCGCGCGATGCAAGTGCATGCACAATTAAAAAGAAGAAAATAATAACGAGCTCCAGCGCGATGAGTGCAAGAAGTGGAATCCCTCGCTGGGATGAGGGAACTCGGTTTCAATTCTTTTCTACACGTTATTTCTCTCTTTTTCTCTTTTTATTTTTTCCCATGCACCGCATTGTTCTTTTATCTCTCTTTTTGTCTCATCTTATTCTTATTTTTTCCTATGTTTTCGTTCTTTTTTTCTCGCTCCTCTTTTCCTCCGTTATCTTTTTTCTTCTCCTCTACGGAGATAAAAAGCGTACGAAACGCTCGCGAACAATCAACCAAAGCGCAGTGTCTACCGAGTGCGAAAGAAAAACAACGTCGCAGTTCCCTGCAGTGCCGCTAATGCCTGTACTCGTTAGCTCCAGCGGTTAATTTGGGTAATGGCTCATTCGTTTAATTAAAAATAATCCCGACGCCGACGGCCAGAAATCTTTTCGTTACACGTTTTCTTAAAAACTCTTAGAATAATACACGATTTTCACAGTAATTATCACTTTTTTCTTCCGCTTTTCGCATCTCTTGCAAATCCTGAAGATTACATCTGCATATTTAGATATTTACATTACATACCGGACTTAATTATTTTAGTGTATTATTCTTCGTTCTATTTTTATTTTTAGTTCGTAGATTAAATTTTTGTTAATTTTTAGTCGAGAAATAAATCTCGATCCGCTAAAAACATCTCGAGATAGTAAAAAACGTAAATGGAGAATCAAAAAAAGAAAAGAAAATACGTGTAGAACACGGAAATGAGTTAGATATAACGAGAGAATGAGAAATAGAGAGAGAGAGAGAGAGAAGAGTGAATAAAAAACGAATAAAATGGTAGACGAATGTCGTCGCTTAGTCCGTGTCGTCGAGTATTCGACCGAGAAATTTCACCGCACGTCCAAGGGTTTATATTCCGGGCGACTGGTTTGCCGCGAGACGGGGATTCCCGGGACATCGGCGATTAATATTTTTAACGGTAACACAGCGAGAATTATTTACCGGGGTGCGTACATGCTCGCACAGAGGAATTTCGCTGCTCGCTGGGCGACCGAGGAAGAGATCAGCTTAAGACGAGGACGCGATAACCGATAAGACGGGAATGAGCTTACACTCGCGCCGAACACGCACACCGACCGCATCGCATTTATCACGTTTATCTACAACTCTATGCTCGTCGTGATACACCGAGAGAATTTTCTACTTCCGAGAGAGGAAATCAAATTTAAGATATTCAATAGCATATTTCATTGTTTAAAAAAACCTGAAAATAAGAACAAATGAAAGTATGATAAAAAAGGTCTGAATAAATTGACAAAAAGTCAAATAAGAACCGAGAAAAAAATAAGAAAAACAGAAATGATAATTTTTTTTTTCGTCTATTTTACTTTTATCACTGATGAAATTTTTTAAAAATATCTCAATGAATAGCATTATACAAAAAACTAAAACTATGATAATAATTGTCTGACAATGAACAGAAATTTAATGATACATTAAAAACTAAAAAGGGGAAAAATCGTAAATAATTTTTTTTTAATTTTTGTTTTCTGTTCCGTCTACACCTGTGAATCGAGAGGATTTTTCCTCCGTAGGAACAACGCGGGACAAAAATACTACCTGATAGTAAAATATAGTGTTTGAATCGGGTGATTTCTAGCTCGCATACGCGTCGCATCAAAGTGTACGAATTAGCTATACGTGTATACATAATGTATACGCATGCATTTTGCTTTTTCGTATTTTACGCTCGGCAGGATGATTCTACCCGGTGCGCGTTAATTACCCGGGGCTTTGGAAAATACGCAAAAGTCATTAATCACGTACGGTGCGGAGGCGGCTTCAACGGAGCATCACCCGAGGCGCGCACACGGTTTCCCCGCGATCTTTCAACTCTCCCGAATAATTATCCGAGTTCGCGTTCGCCACTGTTACTCCATTTTACGCGGGATTTCCTATGCCAATGCCATGTAACACGCTTGTTTTTCGACCGCAGCCTAACTCTACCTCAACAATATTTACTTTATTGCACGCTGAATATTGTCCACGCTCACGGAAATTCGCTTTTATTTATGTTGTTTGAGGCGCCTCGTGGCAATTACATTTATTTGTATTTATTTTAATTTATATCATTAGAGCTGTTTAATAGAAGTTATTTACTGAGCATACGTCGTTTTTGAGAATAAAGATTTCTCCTATTTAAGATAAATTAATGGGGATCTCGATTTACTAGTAGTTTTATTGTTTTTTTTCGTTGAAGATTTGCACAAATCCTCTTTGATATGATGTGCATTTTTTTTAAATTTTGAGAACTTTTACCCAATAGATGTAGAGAAATTTATTTGTAAAAATCACAACCTTCAGTACTTCCTTATAAAAGCACCACTAAATATTGCCATTTTCTATCTTAAATATTTTGACTTCTAGATGGTAAAAATTGTAAAATTTTTTTATAACTCTTTTTAGAATTAGAAAAAAGTTTTTCGTAGTTTCAAAAAAATGTTCCGATTTTTTTCATGATTTTTATATATACTTAGCAATTCAAGATTACGTTGGATGACAAACGAACAAAACATTCGAGATTCTCTCATAACTTAATTCCTGACGGATTAACAAACATGTGCGCGAGTATTAAAAAAAAAGTACGCGACACTGTTGCATCTAACGAGTGTATATTAGCTGAATAAAAAATGGTTCGCTTCACGGAGTATAACCGAGTAAACGTTACTCAACGTCGAGGCAAATATAGAATATAGAAACGTGAGAGGCGAGTGATAGTCTCGTTTAAGCATCACTTAATAATACATTATTCAATCATTCCAAGTTTACGCGGTGCTGAGCGCGCGTTCCATTTTGTACGACTGAGTCAGTAAATTCTTGCAACTAGGGATTAGTATACGTTTCTCATTAAAAGCTCTTCATTAAAAAGCGTGTAAAAATATCAGCAGACAGAGCTTTTTTAAAGTAGACGTCAAACAATTATGACAAATCAGTAATTGATATTTTACGACGCCAAACATATGAGTGCATTATCATTATTTTTCTATCGATAAATAATAAACAAAAATTACGAGTTAAGATGTTTCAATTTCCCAGTTCATCCTTACAAAAACGGAGGGAATTACTATTATCTGCATATAATTGAAATACAAAATATGAATTTTTTTGTTACATGAACAAAATAAAATGAATTAATAACTATAAATAAAAGATGTGACGAAAAATTACCAAAAATATGGTAAAAAATTTGTTATTAAATGAAAGTTATTATGAGTAAAACCGTATTATTTTCATTCACCAAAATATGTAGAAAAATTTATCTACGTATCGAATCAGGATGTAGTGATAACTTAATCGTTGATCCATCAAGTAGCAAATACCTTTACCGCGAGAAAGAAATAAACTGCTTTATCATACGTTGGTGGTGAGCAGAGGGGTTGGTATACTTTTACCGTGTTCGGGTTCGTCGCCCTGGCGCTGGCGTGGAGCCCAGGGCACTTGGCAGGTGCTTCCACCGATCGGCCGAGCTCCAAACTATTTCGCTCTCCGCTCGGTCCACTCAGGGGTGCTTGCGCGCCCTCATGCCAACCAAAACGCACTCAAAAAATCAAGACACGATCTAAATGTTTCATCTTCATGAAAAAAATTCAATTTTAACTAAAAATTACAATATTTTCAAGGTAATGGTATATTAATTTCAAAAAAAAAATATTTAAACAAAACTTTTAATTGTATTGTCAACTTTTGTACAAATGACGAGAGCAAAATGCAATATTCGAAATTCCTACGTATAAAAATTAAAACACACATCTCCATCCTTCAGTTTGTGACAAAAAATATACTTTTAATTAAAATTACACGAATATTTTATTTTAACAACAAAAAATGTATTCTTTCATTCATTATTAAAAGTTTGAGATTGAGGGGACTCTGGATGTCTAGTTGTGAAAATTAATTAAACATTATTCAAGTTGCTAATAAAAATATACATTCTGCGGCGTGTAATTTAAATTTCAATAACTCGCTCGGTCCCGGTGTAACGAAGCGTTTCGATAGAAGAATCCTGAAGAGGTCCTCGAGAAACCGTGTGTGCAAGAGCTCGCGAGAGTTTGACCGGATATAACGTCGAAAGACGAGGGAGAAAATGTGAGATGGTTGTTGGGGTAGAAACCGCGCTGTATGTACCCCTTTGTTTAATTACAATACATCAAAGTACTCAGCATGTAGACAGGGTAATTATTGGTTACAATGAACGGGTATATACATCGTTGCAGCAACTGTGAGGGCTGCACCTACTCTTGTTCTCCTTAGTCTCTCACTCTCTATCGTTTCCTTTTTTCACATATATCATATTATTCCCTTTATTTTCTTATTTTTTATATTTTCGTTATATTTTTTTAAATTTATATTTTGCATTTTATTATTCTCTTGTGTTTGCCTCTCATCCATGCCTGTTTCACGTTATAGCTTTTTATTATTAGTTCTCACTATTTTTCATTCTCGATTCTACGTTTCGTTTTCTAGATCATTTTTGTTTAGGTTTTAATGTTTTTTCTTTTGACTCATTTCGTATTGGTTTGTTAAATTAATAAAAAATTATAATTATGTTTTTTTCTAAAGTGTTGAATTGTTTTTGGTAGAAAGCTAGGAAAAGAATGAACGCTGAAGAGAGGGAGAATACGAGAGAAAGGCCGATCGGATAGTCCGTCGGCAATTACTTCGTAAAGTGTCATTAACGAAACATTGTGGCGCGAAGGAACAATGGGGGTCAAGGCGAGAGGTTACGCTTTACAAAAGTGCAGGATGGTGTAAAGCTCCTTGCCATTTTACGAGGATATACGTTCCTGGCGTTTATTTATTTTTCGCTTTTTTTTCTCGAGTACTCGCGCGCAACAGCCTTACTCCGCACGCCAAATGTTGCCAGACTAGAGTAACAAAAATTGGAGAGAGAAAAGGCGATGGAAAAGAACTAAATGTGAATGAAAAGAATAAAAAGACAAAAAAATGAGTCAAAATATATTATGAGGCAAATTTATACGAAAATAAATAAAAAATACATAGAATGGCAAAATAAATGATAAAATAAGCAAAAAAGCTTTTGAGGTAGAACATTAGGGACAAAAGTGAATAGATAGAGAAAGAGCAAACACTGTTTATCTTGCTACCGTATATGTGTAGCCATCGGTCAATATGTGTCCAGCCTCTGAGCACACGTTTCAGAGTGAAGAGAGCATACGTCCTACCGGATACGAATACTCGCTAACGTATGTTGTGTTTTCTCTTTCCTCAACCTTCCTGATTATCCTTCCTAATCCTCTCTATTTAACCGGACGAGGAGACAGCGAAAGACACTATTCTGCTTCACCATTTTTGTGACAGCGACGAAAATCTTTGAGTTTATTATATAAAAAATTAATCTCCATCAAACGGCGTTGATGAATGCATTTTCTAACTACATTTTATTTGATTAGAAATTTTCTGTACATAGAAAATCGTCATTTTATTTAGAAAGAGACTAAAATATTGGTTTTCAGTCGAAAAAACTGTAAAAATCACTTTATCTGTTCACGTTTTTTCAAATAAGTGTACTTTTTTCATATGTGTATTTTTCACGTCTTTCTTAAACAAGAGTAACTTCTGATTTTATATGTAATACAAATTCCTATATTTTTCTTTCTCGATCTTCGTTTCCTTACGTTTTTAGCTCCCTTTTTTATGCTTGGTTCTTTTTTCCTCGTTTCTTCTCTTCTATTGATGCATTTTTCTCTTTCGTTTTCCACGATGATTTCCTACGCGAAATACATACACACACACACACACACGTTAACTTAGAGAAGCGTCCTCCAGGGCGTGGGGAGTCGCAGGCTAATATACCAAACATTACGTTCGCATTATGCGCGTACACAGGGAGCCTTATCTGCCGGAGCACGTCCGGGTAATTTAAGCGAGCCAACGGCCTCCCCACACCTCTTTTCCTCCTCCTTATCCTCCTTCTCCTTTTCCTTCATTTCTTCTTCTCCTTCCTCATCATAAGACTGCTATACCCCCAGCATTCATGTATACATATATCATTCCTTCATCATCACCACTATCTGTATATGTAATATACGTATTAGATTGGTTCAGAAAGATCGATTATTTCTTCGTTCACTTGCATTTTAATAGCTTCAGAATGGTGAACAAAGATGAGCAGACGAAATGTTGAGCGTTAGGTGACGCCAAAATTTGTTGTAACGTAACGTCACAAAGTTGTAACGTGACGTCACAAAGTTGTAACGTGACGTCACAAAGTTGTAACGTGACGTCACAGAGTTGTAACGTGACGCCACAGAGTTGTAACGTGAAGTTACAAAGTTGTAACGTGACGTCACAAAGTTGTAACGTGACGTCAGAAAGTTGTAACGTGACGTGATAAAGTTGTAACGTGACGTCAGAAAGTTGTAACGTGACGTGATAAAGTGGTAACGTGACGTGATAAAGTGGTAACGTAACGTCACAATGTTGTAACGTGATGTCACAATGCTGTAACGTTACAAAATACAAATTGAACGGCTGGACATCGCACATTTCCATTAAATAACACGGGAAGAATGTTTTTTTGTTGAATTTTTTCGAAGTATATATTTTTTTTCATTTTACTTCTATCCTCATTCGTTTTTTCATAGATTTTCTTATGTTGTCACGAAATTTATACTTTTATATACATATACGTGTAAGTGTGTTTCCGTCGTGCACACTCTTAGCATTTTTTTCTCACCACGCTCGGTTGACTTTCTTTCTTCTTTTTATCCTCCTCCTATGACCCAGACTGGAGAGAGAAATAAAAAGATGCTTTCCATCGCAAAAAATTCGACGATCGATAATTCGAGGGTACTGCCGGCGGAGACTACGAGCTTTCTGCCAGAAGGGTTGCGAGCTTCCGCTCATCTCCTCCCACACCTCTTCCGTTATTATCACATTTTATCGTATATACCTCTGAATTTATAGAAAAACACGAATACAGATAAAAAAAAGAGAAATTCTATTTTTTAATTCATTTTTCGATGTTGGCAAAATTTTCAATTCAATTAAGTTTGAATTTTCCATCGAGCTGAAATTTATTTACAAATGAAACATTTTCCGTAACCGAATACATGAAATATTTAAACACACATAAACGCACAATTCAAACTATTTCTCATATGCCAATTTTCGGAATAATAAATGAAATGAAAAAAAAGTCGGAAAGAGTCGAGTTATATAAGTAAAACACGAAGGTACCATAGAGAAAGAGAAAGAAAACCAAAAGAATGGAAAAGTCTCGTCTTTCCTCTTTCTGATTAAAAGCGGTTTCGCCCCTCGCTCAGGATTGTGATCCCATAGCCACGTACGCATATGCAAATTTTCCAGCGAAAAGGGTTATGGGAAAATATGAAATAGTGTACACACGAAGAAGAAGAAAAAAGAAGAGAATAGACGAAAGGGTAGAGGGAGAGCGAGAGAGAGAGAGTGAGAAAGATGGAATATACGGAGGTTCAAATAATAGACGGGAGGCATCGAAAGGAAACGTCAGTAGAAATGGTCAGGAGTCGAATAATAATGAATAGAGAAGAGAAATAATGCTCGGAGGGCTCCCCTGGGATGTAACGAAGAGAATGAAAATATGTGTACGTGTAAAAGAATGGGAAAATAAAGAAGAGAAGAGACGAGAAGGTAAGAGAAAAGGGAGAGGGAAATGAAAGTAATGAAAAAGAAGGGAATAAAAAAAGGAAGAAAAAAGGAGCGTCACCGGTCGATGCTTGGGGGTCCCGGGACCGAGTGGCGTGCGAAGGCGCATAAAAACTAATGCTAATTATGCAAGAACATACCTGGTACTGAAATATGCATGCTAAACGCGCTGCATTATGCGTGACAGGCTGGTAAACGTACCGAACAATGGGTACTAGGTGGGTACAACCGTGAAGCGCACGAACGAACATTATTCGCATACATCGGAATACCTCACACTTGCGCAAATGTATGTCACAGCCACGAAAAACTTCACACGAATACAAAAAGTTCGTTATGGACGAGTTACATACGAATAAAAAAAAACTTCACAACGGTATAAAAAATTCGTCACAAATATTATGAAAATATCGGATACGTTAGATATCGAATAATTTTTAAAAACTTCGTGACATAAACGGAAATTGGAACAAGAGTTTTCGAGGAAAAATTTGCCTAGACTCATCAGACACTACTTGAAATTAATTTGTGAACGCGTTTCTTGAAAAGCTTTTTTTTTAATGGTTTTCGTTTCACTGCTTTATGTTCATTTTTGTTCAAACATGTTTGTTTCAAATATTACTTTTCATATTAAAAATCTAATTTTTTGAAAATTCTGACGTAATATGTATTTGAGCTTTTTTCAGGACATCTCTGGGGGCGTTTTTCAAAGTTTGTAATACAAGAAACGTCAATTGTACCGCTTGGCTTTTGACAAAACCAATGCTAAAAGCCTCTCGACCTTACAGAATCTTTGTAACTTTTAAATCCCCAAAGAGCAGCGGTTGAAAAGCTGATGCATTAAGCTGAAAGTTCGAGCGAGGAATCCTCCCCGAATCGACACCTGGATGATAAAATTAAAAAGTGACTGGGGAGCGAAATACGCGATTAGTCGCCTCGAGAGTTCGAGTGGCAATAACGCGTGAATGAAAAATCTTCGAGGATGAAAAAAGACACCGAAATTATTCGTGACAAAGGACCAGCACACAGGTTGCGTTCAAAGTAAAAAAGTACCTGGGTTTTTTATTTTATCTCGAGGAGAAAAGGGGAGGCTTGTTTTTTTCCTGGGCGGGTATCAACCCCTTCTCGTATCCTCGGGCCCAGGTAGGATCCCCGAGGGCTCTTGCGAGTAGGATCTATTTTAGTCCTTCAGTCTCTTTTGGCACTTCAGACCATTTTCAAATAACCGCGATTATGGCTCTCGATATATTTCTCTATTAAAGTATCGTTCGGATCATTTGAAGGATTATTAATCGATGATCATGCTTGTACGATAATGGATAAAATATCTGTATTTCGAATCGGCTTTAACTTCGGGTAAAAAAGATTATAATACTCATTTATTGAATGAAAAAGTAAAATCTGATTTTTTTTTCAAAATTTGGGTCAGAAGAAAATTGAGCATTTAATTTAATTATTCTTATGAACAAAAGTGTTAGTTATTTCATTATGCTAGATCATTCAAAAGGATTTGAGCATCGATGATCTTGGTGATTATAATGTTCAAAGTATTTTTCGAATTTTCAGCTCTCTAAAGAATTATATGAAACGAAAAATTATGAAATTTTGCAATTATAACAGTGAAAAGCGAGTGAAAAGTCCATAAATTTGTTCGAACTTCAAATCTACAAAATTTGGGATTAGAAAGCGAAAATTCTCGCCCGTTATATTATCAACTAACGTGTAAGTATAGCGCATTTTCTACTTATGTACATCCAACGAGATAATCATTCCGCTTCAAATTCTTGTTAAAAGTCTCGATAAGAGGTAATTAATCTTCCGAGTTGAAATAAGAGTTTACAATGAATGAATAAAGAAGAAGATAAGTGAGCTTATGAAAGTCTTCGTTACTCGGTAGACTCGGCGTTGGTCGTGTATCTATCAGAAGTCATTCTTCCAGATAACGACCCTCCGTAAGAAGCATAAGTGCATCCTTTATATTAGCAACTTTTCAGATGAGTATTAATGATAGTCATGCTTATTTCTCAACTATAAAACGAACTTTTGTAAAAAAATCAGAAACATCAATTTACGGACTGTATAAGGCGAACGATACAAATCTCTATTCACCACTTTCCGCCTTTTATAATTTGTTTTTTCATTTTTTCTTTTTAGTCATTATTAAGTTTCTAAATAAAAGTTTATTTTTTGTGTTTCTTCTTTATTTTTTGCCTAACAGAACTGTTTCATCCAATACTTCCTCTGGAATCTGACACTTCGAAGGCAAGCTTCCAACAAGAAGTTTCGTTGTTCTGATGATTAACTCTAAAATATCATCCGCAGTCGACGAACTCGAGTCATTATATGGTTAGTTACAGAGCACAAAGAATAAAAACAAATTTAATTCATCAAAAAAATTTTATCGGAATTCATAATCTGTGAAATTTTTGATCTCATCAATCAAACATCTAAAAATTAATTTTTGCAACGAAGAAACAAAACTATAGTTTAGTCAGTATTGTTGTAACTTTTGTACAAATGTTGGAATTAGTTGTTAACAAATCCAGAATAATCGGATAAGGAATCTATGTTTGATGCATTTTTAATATAAGCGATCGTTAACGACCTCTGCATTCAGTATTAATCTTATCAAGTAGAGAGGATATTTTGTACCGGACAGAAGTTGCATCTGTAATACTTAAGAGATGGTTACGGCTGGCGAGTCGAGTACGAATAGAAAGCGGTGTAATCTTTCACCCTGGGGGCAGTCGAGGCAGCGCGTTAGGCAGGATGAAGGCATGATTTTCTGATCACACGCTACGTTGAATCGGTCAATATGCTCTCCTGTATGTATATACATATACATACAATATACATACCCCTATATATTTATTCTTGGCAATTGGTACGAATAAAATACAAGATGATGAAGGTTTACGTGAGTCTCTTTTCAAGATCGTTCGGTTCATTGCCAGCATCGATTCTCCACTGGCACACACCTTTTACCGTCCACTCGACAACAACCTGCACAACCGGACGTCCAAGCTTTACAGTTTATCCTCGACTTATTCTCATCCAGTATATATATAGGAAGTTTCAGAAGTCTACTCAGAATCAACGACTCTTTGGAACTACTTCGATTCGAACAATTTCTTAAGAGTCAGCGCTATATCCCATGAGCAATCAGCAATGTTATCAAAGTATCGATGTAATCAAGTGAATGGCATATGTAGATGACTGAAAACTTATTGAATAATCGATGATCGATAGTATTTAGAAATTCATTGATATGAAAATTTATGTTTAGAGTACTGACATTGCATTCTGTGACACCCTGTATACAAAATAAAGTCAACTCTTGCAATTTTACACTCCGAGAATACGAAATGCCGGATGCGTGAATGAAAAAAAATCTTTTGAAAAAATACATTTCTCTGTGCTAGGAGGAAATCTCGCTCAACGAGATAAAATACAATAACGCGAATTTTAGTATTCCTTGGTCCGCTTTCTCATGCGTTTCCTATATAGGCGAAGTCGATTCGGCTCAGCGAGAAATCTTTACGAGTACTACGTGACACACGGGAATGCAGTGTCCCGTTTTTTTTTCTTCAATGCTTCACCTTTCTCTCTCTCTCTCGCTCTTTATCGTTCTCTTTCTACTTTTTGTTTTTATTTTCTCGGACCTCCCACTCCCTTTCTATCTTTTTCTCAAGATGGCGCTGGAAAAAACGAACGTCCAGGTTAAAAAGACGATTGAAGGATTCAAAGAGAGGGACAAGCGACATTAAAGAGAGAACATGGAAGGAGAGATCCGTATATTTATGGTCAATCGTTGACTTCTCCGGCATCTTCGCTGTCCCCGTATTAAGACGTTATAACTTTATTGGCCACCTGCGTATATATAATTATAGTTTCCCTCTATTATTATTCCTCAAGACCTGAGAGACAGCGATGATGATTATTGGATACGCAACAGAGCTCTCGTATAAATAAATATACGAGATCGGTAATAGAAATAAAAAATGACAATTCTAACTTACGAGATCTCCCCAGTTGTGGATCCGGGTCTGCAGCTTTTATTCACATTTGTCATATACGATACCGTGTGCCATTCGGTGGAAGAAAGATTGTGATTGAAGAATGTTTTGACGACTCGTGTTACGTATGGTCTCCTCTTCGACTTTACTGCGAAAGTTATACGCTCAACAAAATGAAAATATATACGGATTTACTGAATGGCCCAAGATGCTCAATTAATCTCGAGTCGGTCAGAAGAGATAAAAAGTTATTAGGGAATACTGAGGGAAAAAGTTACATGCTTCAACGTAATTGGCTGAGTCAACGAGAATCATAAACGAGAAACTGATTTCATGGATCTCTTGTGTCTTTTGCTTCTTACTATTGAAAAATTGACGAATTGAAATCTATGTTACTTTATGCTTACTTTATGCAAGATGGTATCGTGTGCAGCATTTGGTATGAGGTAATTTTTAATCTTGAAAAGAAATTTAATACGAAAGTCAAATTTAGGAATTCAAGATTATTAATAGCAGAAAGATCAATTCAAGGATTCGAATTTGTATTTAAATATTTATTCGCTGCCTATAAATAAAAACTGATATCCAGGTTGAAATTAAATCGAATCCACGGACCCGGTATCTCAATCGAAGCCGGCTGGTCGTCTCGAACAGTGACTTTTTGAGTGAAAAAAAGCTCGTCGCTCGTTCTAATAAAATTTAACAGCCCGGTCAATCCAAGAATGGAAGTCGGATTGCGACGAAATTTCGATGTTGGTCTCCAATCGGGATAAGAATGCGGAGTCTGAAAAGTTTTATGATCGAAACGCGATGATGCGCGATTCGGGACGTTTCTTCACCCGGTTTGCGAGCAAGAAAAACCGGTTAAACTGACAATAACAAGTCGAAAGATGAAGAAGAAGGAGGAAGAAGATGCGAATAAGAGCCAGATGATGAAAAAGAGGAAGAGGAAGAGTGGGGCGATCGTTTTCGTGCTGAGGAGCAAAAGAGTTTACGGAACCCGCGGGGATCTTTGAACCTTCGTCCGACGACATCCCGTTGAGGGTCAATGTCGACATTCACATCCCACTCTTTTCTCAACGTAATAGTATCGCATTACCGTCTACAAATAAATTCCTGGTCATTAAATTATCTACACGAAAACATATAACATACATGCACGTGATTAATATGGTACTACAACAGAATCTCACTTCAAATTACAATCTTATTTCGTGCCTGATGCTATATTTGTCGAAAAACCACGATAGCTGTAGATCCAAAATTCTTTTATGCTTCGAGATTGTGAAATTGTAACGCGATGTCATAATGTAACGTAACGTCACAATGTAATAACGTAACGTCACAATGTAGTAACGTGACGTCACCATGTAGTAACGCGACGTCACGATGTAGTAACGTGACGTCACAATGCAGTAACGCAACGTCACAATGTAGTAATGTGACGTCACAATGTACTAACGTGATGTCACAATGTTGTATCGTTACAAAAAAATCTATAAATGATGGAAAAGTAATCAAATATGTAGTTGAAAAAAATATGATGAAAAATAAATGGGAAAATATAATCATAGATAAACACAAGATGAGAAGAAGGGAAGAAAGAGAGATAGAAAAGTTGATAGTTAAGGGATGCAGTGGGAGGTATATTAGGGAGGAAATGAAGATGCGTTGTATAGATGTAGCGATGACTGGGGTGATTAAGGAAGACTCCGCATGCGCCGCGGACGAGGCGTCTCGGCTCCGTAGTCTCGGCGATTGCCGAGCAACGGAGCTAAGACCAGGAGTAACCGGAGGCAGGCAGCCGACTTCTTTCCACAAGGGGTAGCTTCCAGAGGGGAGGAAGCCGCGGAAATTTTCATGTCTTCCCACTTTGCCTTTCGTCCTTCTTTCTCTATCTCTCTTTCGCTTTTTCTTTTTCTTTCTCTTCTTTCTTTCTTCACTTTTTGCTCTCCGTCTCTCTCTCACGCATATCGACGTTCCATTACGTTCCACTTGTTCGCTTGCTTGCTCATTTCCCCTTAAAGACAGGGGCGAGCGAGCGCGAGAACGAACTCGAGAGCGAGACGGAGAAGCAAATTAATACGGGCGGGCAAGCGGGCTTCGCTAACGAACGAACCGACGCCAAGTCTAGCGCCGACCGTCCGACGCGCCTCTCGACTCTCGTTCTTTCCACATCTTCATCTTCTTCACCTCGACTCTACATTTTTCCAGCTCTCTTCACTCCTCTCTGCTCATTCCTTCTTCACTTTTTCTCATTCGCGTATATTCTCTTCCCAACACATTATTCTACTTTCCCTCGTTGCTTTTTTTCCAAATACTCTTTCGAATTTTTATCCTTTATCTATGTCCTCTTTAGCTATGCTTATTTTCCAATTTTTCCGCTTTATTAATTCTTTATCTTTTCTCTCTTTCTTCTTCAGCCTTTTGTACACTATCTCGTCATCTTGTTCCTACTTCACTCCTCTTCGATTCTCCCTCTTCCTGTATTATATCCCTTCACATCCTTTTTCTGAACGCAAGTTGTTCGAAAAGCGTCATTTCTCTTCTGTAATACGGCTCGCGATCGACACACGTGCTCCACCATCGTCTATCGCTCTTGGATTATCGTTTCTTCGTCGAGTGATCGGTTCTCGTCTTCATCGGTTACGTGACCGGAAGCACGAGCGGGTACTTTCTTCGAGGGATGAAAATATTCTGCACACATCCGCTTCTTCCCTTCAAGAGAGAGTCACGTGACCGCGTGGATAAAACTATTTTTCTCTCGAGGATCCAACGATAGGAATCACGTATCTCGTGAAGTTTCTTTTTTTTTACTCCTCTTCGATCCAATCTCGTTTCAACGCTTCCGGATTTTATTTACGTACAGGTGATAAAGGACTGGCAAAGTTAAGCGTGACGAATTTACGACGAAATGTGATCCTACCTTTTTGTGGTTCGCATTCACAATTTTTCGTTATCTTTCAAAAATTTATTGATCAAACTTTACAATTTACTATCAAATTTTCATGGGTAACATTTTATTTATTTTGCTTTTGCAGTATAATTTTATTGTAAAAGAAATTAACCAAGGGTTAACGGTTGGAAAGTACTCCTCTATTAATTATTTTTATTAATTTTTTTATCTCTTAATGAAAGTGAAAAAAGAACGTTTAGTTTAGCTTGTTAGAGAATAATGAATAAAAATAAGTTGTTATTGTTTTTCACTTCTCGACCCAGTGAATGCTCTCATCTGATCGATTAAACGTGACGCCATTTTTCTCGAGCTGTCAGATGTGCTCATGTCAGTTTGACGTTCATGGATATCGAGCGCAGCATATTTTGTGTAAAAAATCCCCGCTTATTGCGTTAATTAGAAATATCTGGTAGCACGATGTTCAAATTATTACACATGCTTGCCGCTTGAGTAACACTTTTATTATTAACTTTTTTTAATTTCAATGTTCTCTGAAGGACAGTGAAGTGAATACACATAAAAGTTATAGAGATTTAAAAGTTTCTCAGTATCTATTTATTTTAAAATAATTGAATATGAACATTATTTCAAAAAATAAATAGCTAATCATTTCAGAATAAAAACGTGGATAATAAAAAGGAAATAGGGTTTTAATTACAGTACACTTCATGATGACATACACTTTTTAAAATAATATTCATTCAAAATTGGAGCGTGCGTACATAAAGTCAATAATTATTCTCGTTTATTTCTCCTTGTGACAAAATGGCAAATTCCTTCGTAGTCATATATCAAGAGCTGATTAGAAAGCTCGTTCTATTCTCGAGTGTTTATTCGTTTTGAAGTTTTTAGCATTTAGTTAAATTTTTGTAATTTTTTCGGCATTGTCTAAAAATATTAAGTAATTCAAGATTCATTTTTTTATCTCGCTTGTGACATTATTTTCCGAATTGAGTATTATCAGTAAATTATCATAATTTTTTACCGCAAATATTAATGAATAATTGATACTTCAAAATTTACAACTATAGAAAATGAATTAAGAATGGAGGGTTTCATAGCGAACAATGGATACATAAAAGTTTTTCCAACGATGTCGCGTTCGCCTGGGAAATCGTTCAGGGAGGGGAAAAGGGCGGCCAGCATATCCTCTGGTGAGGATAGGTAAATGGGTAGACCGTCGAAAAACGAACTCGTTGGAGATCGATAAAGGGAGTGTCGGCGGCCAAGGCGGGAAAAGAAAGTGCGCACGGATAAGAGAGAGAAGGAGAGAAAAGAACAGAAAAAGGATAATCGCTCACCACCTTGAGAGGATCTCCAAGGGAATGGATTGGGCTCCGAGTTTTAAGGCTTTTCAGCGCTTTTTCTTAGCCCTCTGACGTTGTCGATGTTTTATTCTTCTGAGAGGCTTTAAAATCTTAAAAATTGTACATTTTCTTAATTCAGCATAAATTTTACCACAATAAATTATTTATTACAAATTCAAACTTATTCTTATGCATTATGGATTTTTAATTAGATAATACTAATGCCGTCGTTTTTAAAATTTTTTGTATTTTTTTTTTATTTTAATAAAAAATAAAATTCTTTATTTTTTTCAAAATTTTCATGTAGCATTTAAAAATATATTTAACCGTTATTCAACTCTTTTATTTATAATCTCAAAATTTTTAAAATTTTTGTAATTTATTAGTAAAAGGATAAAGAAGATTCATCCTTTAATCCTTTCGTTTGTTTATACTTACGAGGGAATAAAGTGCGGCTTTGAAACAATTTCTAATAAAAAGTAAATAAAACCGTCGAAACAGCTCGACAGCGGACCATCATCAGGAAATTGAATTTTTTCCCCAAATAAAAATCTCCAATATACGATTTAGTTGAAAGGCGAGAATATATGAAACTCGAGCTGGAGAAGATACGAGCAAAGAGGTCACAGGATTCTGAGGTCGAAGCAGCGACGAGGACCGACTCCGCGGGTGAAGAGAGACGAACGAAGACATTATTATTTTGCTGGGCTCTCGGAGGGGTGACGGGGTGTAATCCTCACGGGCGGATTACTCGGGATTTTTCTCGCGCGAAAAGAGGACGTGCACATGAGAGAGAAAGAGAGAGAGAGAGAGAGATAGATAGAGAGGGAAGGATATAAAGAGCGAGAGAGGAACAAAATGTGCACCAACGAGAAAAGAGAGAGAAAAAAATGAGAGAGACGGAATAAAAAAACGACGAAAAAAATATAAAAAAACGCTGGATGAGATAATACACGGGAACGAAGCCTGGATTCTTCGCGGAAGAAACTCTTCGGTACCGCCCTCCTGCCAACCCCTCCTGATATATTGTTCTCTTATCCTCCGTATTCTCTTCTCGACCCCCCCCCGCTCCACTCTCTCGGTCTCTCTTTTATCTTCTCTCGCATTATCCTTCGACACTCCTGCCCCCCCCTTCGACATACGCGTGCGAAAAGACGCTTTTGTCCACGAAAATCGTCTCTTATTTTCACTTTTATTCTGAGACGCAAAAAAAAGCTCCGCTTAAAAATCCAAATCCAAATTTTGTCCCGAATCTGATGGAATATCCGAGAAAATTATTAATCGATCTGTCCGTTTAGGATAATAATAAAGAATAAGGGATGATTGATTTGAATTTTTCCATGAAGCTCCGTAAACGAGGATAATTCGTGAGCGATCTTTATTTTTATTTTAATGCAAAAATTTTGTTATTGTTATATTTTCTTTCTCTGTTATTTTTTGCTTGATTTACTTTTAATATTTTTTTAAGTTTAATATTTTTTCGTGTTAATGTACTCGTACGTCACTCTCTCGAGTGATCCATCAGGGTCGTCTCGTATAAATGAATGTGTCCTCGTCGTTTCCAAGAATCTTTACCTCTCGTAACTCCTCACGGTTTATAATATCATATACAGCGCCCTACAAAATAATAGCTCGCTCATCATCCTCGCTGTCTCTTTTTTCTTCCTTTCTATTTCTTTTTTCTTTATCTCCCCCGTCGTATAATCTTTCTTTTTTCTTATACGTATATTCCTTTCGTATTCTCCTTCGGCACTCCTTCGCCCTTCCCCTCATACTAACGCTCTTTTCTTTTCTTCTCATCTATCAACGCAGTCTTCTTTTCCCCTGGTGCGCGCTCTATTCCTGCCAAGATTTATGAAATGGTACTTTGTACGGTTCCATTTTGGCGCGAGACTTCTCCATTTTACTTCCACCCTGCGCACTCACTCCGCCTCATTTGAGCTCCGGGAACGTATTTTTCATAACTTTTCGCTACATATCTCCATTCTTATCTTTCTTCATTCTTTTCATTTTTTTGTTGTTACAACCAACATGTTTAAAGATTTTTTAATTCTGTTTTCAAGTATTTATGTCAGAGAAGAGATTCAAGTTTGGTTCCTGTTTTTTTATTACATTTCAAGTGGACTGGTGTTGCAAATCGATCATGAAATAATGAATAATCTATGTAGAAACAAACAACAAGGGATCGATTCATCTTTCATTTTTCAATTCATCTCTATTATCGTTTGTCACATTTTTGAATATTTTAAAATTTGTTAAAATGTATAATGTATTCATAAAATAAAGAAATAAAAATAATTCGATAAACATTTATTGGACGATAATTTGTAGATAATACTGAAGGGATTTTCGAATCGATTTTCGACGGAAATTGTGAAAAAAGGGAAAAATGGACGCTGTGGCAAATCCGGTAGAGCGTTTGAGAGAATGACAGTGAGATTTTCGAGGAAGGACGTTATCGATGAACGTCTATTGCATTCCTGGTCGTATCTCGAGTAAAAGCAATCTTCGACGTTTCTCCTCGGTCCCGTTCCTTCCGCGGGCAACTTTCGAGGCATCCGGAGTCGGCGTGGAGATATAACCGGGAGCGCACAGCGCTTGCTTTGATGCAAACGTCGCGTACCAACCTCAGCCCCGGGAAGATTGATGCCAAACCCATTCGCTTTCTCAAATTCCGACTCGAACAAATTCTCAGATACGTTTCTGTATTCTTCAACACGAATCCGTCTTATTCCCGTTCTCATTGTTTCCAAACCTGACATTTTTTACTTCATCCAGTATTTTGTAGAATTTTACATTTTCAGGGTAGAAACAAAATCGAATTTTTTATTTAAAATTAATTATTTTTAATTTACAATAGCGAAATTCTAATAGCATAATATAGAATAAATGATAGATAAATAAATAAAAAATAATTAATTTCGAATAATAAATAAAAGAAATATTCATTCAAGACTCTTCCAAAAAATTAAAAATTTTTGATCGTCATTTTTTCAATAATCTGTAAAACTTCATTATTATGACCCTTGATGTAGATTCAGTGTAGAAAATGGAGATTCGTGAGCTTTATTCATCCAGATTCGATTTCGAGGCTTCGCCAGGGCTCCGCTTCAAAATTGGCACGCGCTAATTCCTCTTTAGCCAAATGGCCATTATTTTCGTAATTTCTCATGTGCACGTTCAGTACTACGTAATGATAAATTTTCATCACGATGCGCCCCGCCATAAAATATTGGAATTTAGAAAATTCGCTCTTTGCTAATTTCGTCGCAATGAATATCGATAATGTTTAACTTTTTATTATTTTATACGTAAATACATCTATAAAATACAATTTTAAATGGGAAAAAGGAAGATGATTGACAACAGTAAATTGAAAAGTTATGCTATAAACGTTTAAATTATAAAAAGTAAAATAAAATGAAGTGCAGCATTTTGAACGATTCGAATAGCAGCGAGTAGCAACATATTTTCCGCGAGCGACTTAATCGCGGTCCAGCATAGTGTATTCATTCACTCGTCTTTCGGTTGGCTGTGATTCTGTCTCTTTCTAATGACCCGAATACCGGTTTCATCGCATTTTCCTCTCCGTCCAGCTTTTCTCCTCTCTCGTGTACTGTCTTGTGCTTTTCTCTCTGGCTGAGAGTGATTCACGAGCGATTTAAATCTACCTTAACTTTTCTCTCTCTCTCGCTCTATCTGTCGTTATAACGCAAAGTGTGGACGATATTCTCTCGTCTTCGTTCACGTATTCGCGTATATAAATTGTGCAGGTGGATATATCTTGGCCAAAAATAGATCAAAGCTCTTGCGGAAGCGTTTCGGGGGTCGGTCTCTCGCCGCAATTTCGTTCGCGTAATCCGAAGCTCTCGCGAGATCTCAGGCCAGAAGGGAGTTATGCGCATTACTACGGACATGGACACGTTCACGGGTAATCTCTTCTCTCTTCCATCCTCAAACCTATTTTACATCCATCGCTTTAACGTACTTTTAATCCCTAACATTTAGATATTTTACCTAATATTTGAAAAAACAAAAGTCGGTACATCTACTCGGAATATCAAAATCCCAGTCATTTTTTCAAAGAAATTCATTAAATCAAATTTTTCGTCTTTTTAAATCAAAGAAGTCTATTCAGAGAAAAAATATGGAAAATCTGTTTCGCATATTTTACGAAGAAAAAGTTGATTCGATCAAAAAATTATTACGCGAAAAAAATGTTTTTTAAAAAAGTATCCGCATAAAAAATATTTTGGAGTAAAAATATTTTAGCTGCAAAAAATGTTCGCTCGAAATCGTGTGTATGAAAAAAATAAAGAGATAAAGTGTTTACTACATGTATACGAGAGCGTGAATCCCGAAAGGCGAAATCGCATAAAATTTTGAGTATAGAGATCGTGTATTTTCAATCCGTTTTATAGCTCGTTAAACATACACCTGTGAAAAGGTGTGGGCAAGTTTTTCCTCGTGTTTCTTGCTCTTTTATTTCCAGGATGTCTTCCTAGCATTATCTCGAATGCATCGACGTTCGAAATAAACGTAGAGCAAACTATTGGTTCAGCCGCGCAGCTGTCGGTAGACCGTTTTAGGTTCGCGTTAATTCGAATTTCGGTGTTGAATTTGGGCTACGAGAGAACTCACGTATGTGGCTATGAGAATTTGGCAATTTTGAGCCTCGCCGCGAAAAAACTCGGCCATACACTCGTGAGAATGAGAAATAATTACGCTTGAAAAAATTTTTCTTTCTTGATTCTTCACGTCAAAAAAATTGTGCTTTTTAACTGAAGCTTTGAAAATGCATCGTCTGAAAATTCCACGATAAAAAGGAGAAAGCTTTAGGATCAAAACTTTCCGGCTGAAACTAGTCGGGACCTCGCTTATTCTTTTCCCACTTCAAGTTTACGTTACTCTTTTGTGAACACGAAGAATTCGTGCTCTGAAGTTATTTGAAATTCGAAAAGAGCGTGCCGGGGTCGCATGCCCGAAAAATTGCGACCAAACTTGAAAACATTTTTTGTTCAAATAGGATAAAAAATGGAGGGCGAATGAAGATAAAAATATATCCATAGAAGAGTTGAAAATACCAATAGGCACGAACAGGCGTATTCACGATATGGTGACAATTAAAACACGACTTTGCTCAATCTTTAAAAAAATAATCTCAAAAAAAATATTTTTTTAATAAAAAAGAAAATTTCTCGTTAATTTCAACACGACGGAACTTCGTTTATTTTCGTCCATCATCGACTGTCGAATTTGTTCTTTTAGATACAAGCACATGTACACTGAACATTATAAGCGGTGAATCTAGATGAACGCATACGATATATCTATAGAAAAAATAGAAAAAATTCATAAATACTAAGATACGCACGTTGTATTTGCGGGTTTTCTTGTGCGGACGGAGCATCCATATCGACGCGCGCGCTCGATCTCCTCGTGTACATTTGTGCCCGGGAATACCGGTTATAGGGCGTGCCAATCTTGCGAGAAGCGTGGTCCTCAGTTACACCCCACAGGCACCTCCGATGCACATATTTCTTCTCAGAGTCCACAAGAGAAAAAGAGAATGAGATGAGAATGAAGAGGGAAAGATGGATAGAGAGAGGAAGCCTTCGTAAATTACCGTTGAACCACGCGATCTCGAGTGGATCGAGGATCGATAATTTGTTGTTCTTCCCAACTTGCCGCGATATTTTATATATATATGAGTACTATGCATATATTTATGTACAGTTAATACGTATTTGCGTTCGCATTTGTATTTGTATACGAATCAGCGAGGATGTGTGCGAGAAAGACGAGAGAAAGAAGGAGAAAGCGAATCCCTCTTTATCCTCTTCTCACCCCTCATCTCTCCACCTTTCCCATCCTCCAAGCCACTCTCGGAGAGCTTTTTACTCGTACCTCCCATGATTATGAATCCCTCTTATTTGTAATTATTATTTATGCTAATTGTAAGTACGCACCGTAATGACGATATACCGTAATAACAACAATTAAATGTAATCCATATTCTCGTTAGGAAAATTATTTCACTCTTAAGTATGGGCAAAATGGCTTTATATAAACTCGGAGTGGCTCCGGGTTTTTTTAATGTGCTGTTTTTTAAAAATGATTTGTTATTAAGAATTAATAGTTATTGGTCGCAAATTCGCCAAATTTCTGAGTTTATATATCTAGTTACGTCTGGTTTTAATTTTTGAGCAATTCTCGAAAATTTAAACATAAAAACAGAAATTCAATTTTAGAAATTTCGAAAATTCTTAAATTCAAATTATTTCAAATGCATTAATCATTTTTTTCGATAAATTTCTGCGTTTACATCTAAATACCTATGCGCCAATACCTAGTTACGTCTGCTTTTAATTTTTGAGCAATTCTCGAAAATTTAAACATAAAATAGAAATTGAATTCTAGAAATTTCGAAAATTCTTAAATTCAAATTATTTCAAACGCATTAATTATTTTCTTTTAATCTCTTTAAATTTATTGTGTTGAAATGTATTACGGAAAACGCAATAGCATTTGAAACTCAGAAATAACAAATGTGAAAGAAAAGCGTGTAGAACTTTAAATCGGATGCAGACACGCGTGGTACATATGAAGCAATCCCAGTCTCTGCAACTCCGAGTGAGAGAATATGCGCGTGCAAATTTATGTACCGAATATCGTGCACGATTCTCCGTAACGATACGAATTCTCCCGATCGTGAACACGAGCATCCTCTCGCTCTCTCCCTCTTCCTCTCTTCTCTTTTCTGCGAGCCAGACATCCGATTCGAATTAATCAATAAATTAGTCCGTCATCTGTACTCGCGTGAAAATATGTTCACTGTACAGTAACCATTATCCGACATATTATATGTATCCGTCTTTGATATTTTGTTACTGATCCTACAAACATTTTTCCTTTTTTCTAATCATTTTTTTTCTTAATTTCTTTCTCCATGCCCCATCTCGATATCTCTCCGCAATTTTACCATTTTCTCCGCATGAAAATAATCGCAGCGAAAATATCGCTCACGAAGAAAAAAATATCCATGTCCAACATTTTTGTCTCTTTTGTTTTTCTTGTCCTCTCCACTGAAAAAATGGCAATTTCCTGTTTACGCTACTGGAATATTCTCGATTCTATTAACTACCGGCGATACTGCGATTCCCGTGTTACATACATAGTTGCTCGGTGTGAAATTATCGTACGGGTTTTATTGATCTCCTCACGAACGTTCGTGATCACTCGCGTCTTTATCCTCATTTTCTTCCTCAAAAATCGTACCCAGTAATCAAAGAGATAAAATGTAACAAACCTCTTACGGAAAATGATAATTTTCGAGCGGAGGGCAGGGAATAGCACATGAATACAGAGGGAACAGACGTGATAGAAATTCCGTTGAGTTTTCAGATTTTTAATCCGTCACCCGGCAATTACGATCTACCTTTAACTTTCGAGTATACGTATTAATAAAAATAATACCGACGGCAATAATAACAACAATAATAACGAAATTAAAAAAAAAATTAAATGCTGACGCTGGCAGCGGTTTCGGTCGCTACATCCAATTAATTAAAAATTTTCTACACCGCGATTCGTTTGATACCAGTCTCGTAGTTTGTTTGGGTTTGAGCAGTCTCTAATGAAAAGAGCGCTTGCAAAGCATCTCTCGTTCTGTTTATGCGCTCGATCGTTACGAGTTAAAAGGCTTCGGTAATTCGGCCCATTTGTATTTAACATTCGAGCGGGAAATCCACCTTTCACGTGAATCGCTACCCTGTACGCGTCTATATTTATCCCTGCGCGTATACATAACGATACCTCATTAGAATTCTTGTTCGCTCTATTGGAAAGCCGCGAAAACTCAATTCCGGCTCAAATACTTCGTCGGCGATCGCGAGAAAGATGACCTGCGATTTTTTTCAGTCCTCAAATTATTCCAGTGCACAGTACTCTATCATTATCGGAAATAAATCGCTCTCTTATTTAAATTAATTAATTTTGTAGGAATAAATTTTTTTCTCTCCCTTATTTAAATACTAGAATAAACATATATAGTCATAATACAGTGATGAAAAATAGTTTAATGTTTTTTTTCAATCGATAAAACAAGTTTAATTTTTTTAAATTATTCACATCATAAAAATTCAATCTTAATAATGTCGTCCGGGAGATTTTTTATTTAAATCTTCTTGACATTTTCGATAATTTTATCATTGATGTCGTTATTAATAATGAATAACGAGCTCGGGTATAATCTCTTTACACATTTGTTTGTCGTTCGAGCAACCGGTCCACCGGTGTACGCACGTGGACCTAAATCCTCATCCTCGTTTTTTCCGTTTCCCGTGGCCTCCCGCTTCCTATGTTTGCTTTACCGTGCATAAATAATTAGCATAATCAAATGCAAACAAACTGGCAATCGTCTGTCATAAAGCATTTACCAGTCTCATCCGGTTGGTTAATCAGTTGCGTTTCCCCGAATTAGCTATCAGTTATTTTAACGAGTTCGGACATCTTCAATATTCAATGTGGAAGCTTGCTGAATTTTTCGATAATTCTAATTCTAAATGACAAAAATAATGACAATCTTGATTGCGCATATTGATTTTTGTAATAGCGTCAAAATAAAATTTCTGAAATAAAATGGATACAGATTTTTCATTTGATTAATTCCTTGAATTTTTTTATGATTGGGGTCGCTTCATAATTTCCAGCTCGACTGTCTTGAGCAACAATGTAAAAATGTAGTAAGCAACAAGTGGAGTCCGATTTGCATGAGATTCCGTCGAGAGTTGATGCTCCTTGGCTGATGGCTCGCGTGATTCGTGATTATCGCTAATCGTTATTGGCATCGAGGCTTATACGGAGCTCTGCTTTTCAGGAAGTTGGCACTGTGTCTGAAGAAAATGTATATGAATAAAAATAAATGAAGAAGAATTCGATCAAAAAGTACAAGTATACTCAAGCCTTCTCTGTAACAAAAAAGAAGACGAAAATTCTTCGTTAAATTAAAAGTGGAACTCACTTATTAAAAATGAACAATAATTTACGTTTACATACGATTTATATTAATATTTTCAAGCAACAAAAAGGAAATTTCGGTAAACCTATCTTTTTCGGCGTCGTAATAATGAAAGAACTCCTGCTCATCTTGGCATGAGAAATAGAACATGACAGTTTTTTCGATGTCCTATCTCGTGAGATCTAATTTTGGTGAAAAAAAATGTTGTCGAGGTATTAAAAAAAGTAGAAAAAGGCGGATGAAACGCAAGAAGTTTTGCATTTAAATTCGGCTAAAAAAATAGGAGACCTGAACCTGAATGTATCTACACAGAAATTCGTAGGTGTTCCGAAAGTATATACACATGTAGCCGTATAGCGGGCGCGTCCATACGGACAATACATTTTTGGGATGCTCTCGGAGGTTTCGGTCGTAACTTCAGCCTTGACGGCGTCAACCCTTTACCGGTTAGCAGCTTCTGGAGCCGATATGAGAATTTGCATGAGAAAGAGCCGCTCACGCGGCGCATCGTCCTGCTGGACGATCTGAAAATACGCCTTCGGCGAGCCCTCACGGTCGTGCGCGACGGCTCGACGGATACATTACCAAGCCTGCATTCGTTCGTGCATGTTTGCGGCACCTTCAAACTCTCTCTCCCTCTTGTTTCTCGCTTAAGATTAAATATATTCGAAATTACCCTCTTGAATTTCTTTCGCGGATGTGTACGTGTGTGAGCATATGCGCCTAGGGAAGACCGCACACCGCCGACATGCGAGGTAACTCCATACGTCCTGCGAACCACAGACCCTCGTTGCTTCTTACTCGATTACACTTTTTTTACTTCTTCTCTTCTTATTTTAACTTTGTATCCTTCTAGATCACGATGATCATTTTTCTAATGCGGTGGTTCGTCGATGATGGTGAAAGTTTCATGGGTCATCAAATTTGGTTGAACATGACTTTTTCATCAATATGATTTTCCATTAGTTTAAACAAGTAAAACATAGTGATTTGTGATGAAGGCCCCAGCGTGACTTTCTACGGTTGAATCTACTAATTATAAAAAATAATTCAGGAATATAATAAAATAAATAAAAGACTAATTTCTATAATATGTTTGATTTTAACTTTTAATTAACAATTTTTTAAAGCTATTAATATTGATAAATTTTTTAAACAAGGAGATTGGGAGTTTTATAAAAGTGAATTTTATTTTTAATTATATTTTCCCGTCGAAAGTTTGGTGAAACGAGCGCGCGGTATTCCATCCCGTTCCGTCGTGTTCGGGCGTGTCGAGGAACGACAACGAAATTGGATATCAATTATCCGCCGCATGATTATAACGTAAGTCCGGAATATAGCAGCGGGCTCTGTGTGCGATGCTCGAGCGCGAGCAAACAAACCGTTAGGGCAGACGATAATTGGGTGGAAATTATTATATGCGGAACTGTGCATTAGGAAAAAGCGACGATGATGCTTCGTTGATAGTTATGGGGTTGGCCCGACCCAAAACGAACCAGAAAATGACACTCGAGGATGGAACGAAAATCCACAAGAACTCTCCACCTCATTTTCTTCCTCTCGTTCTCTCTTCACTTCGTTAAAACTGTCAAGATATTTCGAGTGCACTGCAATCTTCGTCGAGGAAATAAACTGGGAGAGAAGTGATTGGATCTCGGACTGATAATGTGAAAGTTAAAACCTCAATTTAAAATAATGAAAAACATAAACGATATAGCTGGAAGATTCCCATATTTGTCACTTGGTACTCCAATATTTGTTCTTCTTTATGAGCAAAAGTCGATTCAGTTCAGCAATAGTCCACTCAGTGATTACAGCAGGTATTGATGACCTAATGATGAATATCTGAAGAGGTATTTCCATATTTGACACTTGGTACTCCAATATTTTTTTCCCCTTTATCAGCAAAAGTCCGCTCATAGACTGAGAGCCAGCACGAAAATCAACGGATTATTCGCGAAATTTTGCCGCTCTTAGAGAATATAGCCATTACTATGTAGAATAAGGAAATTTAAGTATGACGGCCCGTGGGTGTCATCGTTACATTGCGCTATTTTTTTAAAATGTCAAAAAAGACATCTCCTTGGATCATGAGCGAAAACGTAATTTCTGTTCCAGAGTGTGGATTTGATGGTCAAAGTATGGAAGAGTTGATTGCCATACCGATACGGCGTCTCCAATAGTCCGTCATGTACTGAATCAAAAATGCAATTTTTTCTATTTTTTAGGATGATTTGCGAAAAGCTGATTTTTGGTCCAACGATAAACAAAGGTGTATCATTAAGGAATATGACCATGCCATACCTTTCCGGTGTCTGTAAGTACATGTCATACCGATTCAAAAATGGTGATTTTTGATTGGTCCATGTATCACAGACGAAAGTATGGCGGTCGGGTTGTGCGATCTATGTGGTCCATTTTGATGAGTAGTATACATGCCATACCGTTTTGGTGTCTCCAAATACACGTCATTCCGGTTAAAAGATTGAAATTAACAAAAAAATTTCCAACACGCACATCTTTAGGAACGCAGTAATTCAAACTTTTTGAAAGTTTTTTTAAGGATGTACTGGAGATACAATCCTTGACTGGCTTTCGGTGTATTAGTGATCACAACATGTCTTGATGGCCTTGATTGATTTACTCGTTCCAGTGATATGGCATATCCGTCTCTATAAGTGGATCAAAACATTTCCATTAATTTTTCAACCAAAGATACACAGAACCAGAATCGTTTACTTCAGTTTCGATTATTCCCACGAAACAATAAGAATACAGAAGCTATACAGGCTATCGATGCTAGTTTAAAGATTGGTAGTTGGCTGGATGCTGCTCCCGAAATCTTGGAATAAATTTTGCATGGACGCTTACTGTATGCAGTCGCAGTATGTATTACTTCTTGTTCCGTATATATATAGATTTCTCCTGCCGGGCATTTCGCTACCGGGGATCTATATTGTGGATCTACGGATGGATTGCATAACAATGCTCCCGAGACTCCACGTAGCCAATGGCACAAGCCCATGAAATGTTTCCTTCATGCATAAGTATCTATGCAAAGCCAATAACGATTCCTGAAGAGGATCTGCGACGAGCGTTACGACGACGACTGCCACGACGACCATGCAGACGACGAGAGAGAGAGAGATTATATTTTCATATGAATACAAATGGTAACCATCCCCTTGGCCTCTTATTCCCAGTCATTCTATATCTCTGATACTCAACATGTATACTCGAGCCTATAAATATACTTTTGTTCTCTTCTCAATTATTTTTCCCACTTTCGTCTATTTCATATTCTAAAGAATTCTCAAACATGGTGCATCAAATTGTTTATATTATTTACTGTGCCTGGTTGTTCTTGGTTGAATTCGCATCTGTGATCTCGTATGAATTGTAACAGAATTCAATGGAGAAAATATATCTGTGTCCTATAATTTTTTTTACTTTATTTAAGAAACAAGATGCTTTAAGATAATGAGTCATCACATATTCATTACATTCGTGCTGAAACATTGTTTCTTTATTGGAATAATATCGACTGTATCTATTTAAATTTGCGTTATAATGTTGAGAGATTAAAATCAGGTATTTATGTTTCCAAGTACTCTCATTTTTGCAATTAAAATATAAATTAAAGTAAGTAGGAAGGTAAGTGAGTGAACGTCAAGATAAGTATCATAGCGCCCTGTCTTTTTCTGAAGGGTTAAAAACTGACGTCTAATAAATTAGCGATAGCTTAAAGTCTAGATCGGGTGAGCAAGGAGGGGAGTGGGGCATACGCGGTAGGCCAATTATCTCCATTAACGACTATGTGAAAATGGTAATGACCATATGGACGTGAGACAGGTAGCGATTTGCTCGAGACTCGAATGTGCGCGCGATGCTTGCGTAACTGAACAGTCGGTGCCAGTTTACCGCGCGATGCATTCCAATTTATTTACATATTAAATAAACTGCTTTCGCGATGGCGGATACGCAATAGCTAAGCTCGCGACCATCAATAATCGCGGTTACATCCTCACGATCGCTGAAATTATGTCTCACTTTATACACGAATCGCTGAGATCCTTTATTGTTTTAGGAAAAAGTATGTTGGCGCGATACTTGAGGTGATTTCTGATTATATCATCAAATCACTAAAATTTGCGTAATTCTGTCATTTCCGGTTAAATTTTTAATTTTCGCTCATATCTCGAAAACGGTACGATGAAATTTCTGTTCGTTTAATCGATTTGTTGAGTCCTCGAACTCGGTAAAATTTTGGCGCGTCATAAAAGATCTTAATATATTACAATATCGAAATTACGATTTCCCTCTCTCCTTATCCCTACTCGACAAATTCGTCGATATTTGTCTCAAGACGAGAGACTTGTCAGAGAGTTTACGTCCGGCCTTAGGGCTATAACATTGTAATTGAGTCGGCAAATAATTTGAAACATAATTGAAAATATGTAATCGACAAACGTAAATTTTATATAAGAGTGAGTGTTGAACGTGCGCTTATTCTAATTCGACAAACACCGAGGTAAAGTGTAAGTACCGGATTTTGTTTGATATATTCGATCTCTTATTCTATCTGTGACATGGTCCTCCAACGGAATTCACTCTCTCCTGCTCCTTTTTCCATAATAATAATTTCCATAATTTCGACTTTCTTATATACTTTTGCTAGTTTCGAAAAACTATCTGGTGCCCGGCGTTATCGTCGTAATTTGAAAATAATATATAAATTCGTCAAAGAGCCCTGCCAGCCGATGGACCACGGCCGCGGCAGGTGAAGGGAAAAGAAATCCCGTCTCAAAATATAGAGGCGCGTCGCGCCCAGTGAGGTGAAATTTCCGTCTCGACAATTACAGTCACAAAAAATAGTAAAAAACCAACGTGAGAAAAGCCAGAGAAAAAGTTAAATACTACCCTAAATAATTCGCTACCTCGTTGATGCCATTACGAAATTAATACACAAAACCAAAGGATGAGGAAAACGTGAGAATCTCGGAGGGTTTATCGAGGACGTGAGAAAATGAACGGAAGTTAGAAATAGAGAGAGCGATAAATATATGGAGAGATATTATGAAAGCCGCGAATGGAAACGCCTTGGGTCTATGTCGACGAAAGAGGCATAAGAAGACGCTCGCTGGGTGTAATTCGGTTTGCGGCGAGTCCGTGTACGACGCTTCGGATGTATCCAGAATAGATTCCTCAAAGCTTGAGCGCGAGCGTTCGAGCTGGAGCGTCACATCAGGAGAACGCTTTACGATCGACTTTTAGTGCGGCTGCGATCATTCCCTCTATTCTTCAACATTCGCTTTATTCTTTAACATGCCGGTACAGTGTTTACGACGCGTTCGACTCGCTGTAATAATGGATAAGACGACAAGCAGCCGGAGAAAAGTTGGAGGATGCCGGGAAGAGGAGAGACTGACCCTACAAGGGAAAGACGCAGGGATAATATTTTCAATATGGCAAATTTTTCCTGGAAAGGGTCAAAATTGCAAGTTCCTCTAACGCTGATGTTATCCCATCACTTTGTTAGTCTGATAAGCGCGAATTCTCCATTAAGGCCCGAGAGCTATTTCTGCCTCGGAAAATTATGTCCAGCATTATTATTTCATTTTAAAGTCTTTTTTATCCTGGATCTTGTATATGCTCTCATTTTTTTATACATAACTTAAATTGCTAAATTATATCTGGGATGTGGGCTCGCTGCCGGCATTCTCGTGCATTATAAATTGTACGTAGTTGACCGCAACTTCGCGCTTCCTGGTAGACTTCCATCGTCTTCGATGCCCGCAGGCGAAATCGAAAGGTCGAGGAATTGCACATTTTCTCCTTTTTTCACATTGTTGCTATAAATTATAATATGTAAATTATTTTCTATACTCGATCGCATAATAAAATTCCACTAGATTTGTCAAACATGCAGAAAAAATGGCGCAAAGTATTTTCAAAGCCCAAAATCACTGTCAGAAGTGAATTAAAGAATAAAACGAATATCAGATCTAGCTGTGGCTTCGAGTCTTAGATGAAAAGAGAAGAAATAAAGCTAAAAAGAAAAATAAGACGAGGAGCGAGAATGAGGAGATTTTATCGTCCGAGTTTCTGCTATTAAGGCGAGGTCAAGTTCTTTACCGTTTCTCCAGTGGCTCGTAGGACCTGTTGAGGGATAACCAGAAAGTATTAAGACTCTTACTAATTGCTGGCGAGTATTCGCTGCCATGCGCGCTATCGTCGTCATCCTGCGCGTTTTTCCTTTTCTACTCATTTCTTTCTTCGGACTTATCGGAGTGTCATGAGCTCACGAGCACGTTCCTTTTAATCGATTCAAACGAAACGTTGGGGCCTCCCGAGAAAAACACTTGAAGAAATCGCCCCCCGGACGTTTCAACTCGTTCGCACGATCCTCCCTTCCATCTCTTTCGCATTATCGTTAATTCTTCTCCGTTGAGATTCGACTTTATTCTCTCTCTCTCTCTCTCCCTTACGCTCTTTAATGAGCTCTTCTCAAAACTTACCTCGATTTACGACCGAGAGATATCTACATACGTTTTTCCAACTTTTATACACGTTGCCAAAGCATCAAATTTCTGACAATGTCTTTGAAGGCTTGAATAATTCATTTTCAGACATTCCTAAAATGTTCAAGTATTTTTAAATTTATTATTGGGAAAATAGGAAAAATTATATATTCGTTGTTAATACATTTGTATCATATGTATTTGTATACATTCGTGATACATTTCCAAATAAATTGAAAATCAGAAGAATATATGTGTGTACTAAATATTCGAAATAGGAAATACTTATGCACTCTAGCAAGATCTCACTATAGTGAAAAGAAAAATCAAATGGGAAGGAAACTGGTGAGAATGAAATCGAAGCAGGAGCACTTTGGCTATTCTGATATCTTTTTCACTCTCTCTCTCACTTTTCTTTTTGCAAGGAGCTATTGACGGATAAAAGCTCGAGTTTCCTTTTTTCTCGCGGGATGTAAAAGGGCGAAAAGAAAGATGTAAGAGACTCGAGGAAGTGAGAGAACGTCGAACAATATACGAACAGCCTAAACTTGGCGAATCCTTTTATTAATCCGGCTCGCAGGATTGGATTTAAAGCCGGGTGAGCCTTTGCGCCTGGTAGCAAAAAGCCTGACCCGCGCTCTTCACAGATCTATATTCTTTTTTGTTCTCTTTATCTTTCCGACTTGTGGACACTCACTGGAAAATGAGGAAAGACAGAAAGACTCAAAACAAACTTCTTCCGCGATTTTTTGAAATTTTTACTGTTTGCTACTTTTTTTATCTTGTCTATGATTATACTCATTTTTTAATTAATATTTTCTTAAAGCAATTATTCATTTCTTACTTTTTTTACTGCATTTCTATCTTTAGTTTCGATTTCTTGCAATTATTTTTGGAACTGCTAATTTTATTTGTTAAATTTTTTATGTTAAATAATATGCGTGCACTTTTCTTATGGATCGGTGCAGTGTGTTCGATGCAAGGAATTTGCGCAGGGACCGGATATTCAACGAAAGAGAGAAAGAGAAGACAGATAGGAGGCAAGTATATCAGCTTCGGATAGTTGTAGCATTGTAGAGAGCACAATGGGCATCTCTCTCTTTCTCTCTCTCTGTCTTTCGATCTTTTTTCCACTCGACAATAGGGATTTCGCGAGGTAATATTCATCGATTCCTATAGATATATTACAGGTTGCGTGCGTATGGGATGAAAAGGGAGATGAAGGGAAGAACAGAAATGATCTCGGTGATTCCGCTCCTATTCAGGCTCAATGGAAGAAAAGGGACTCGAGTGTTTTCTCGACCCATGACCCTTTTATTGCTCAACACACTCCGTACTATTGAACAGGTATTTCCAGATGACAATGAGTTAAAAAATATGTATATCCGTTTTTTAAATACAAAATTCGACTCTCTAGAGACGTAAATATAAATATTTATTGCCTCTTTTTCAATAAATTCATTTTTCATTATTTTTTTAATTTTTATACCCAGATCGTCGTATAAGGTGTTTATTTTGTTTTTTTTTATTAGAGAAAAATTTCGCAGCATGATGCGAAAAATAATTTATTTTTCATCTTACGCTTGTATGTAAACTACACTAATTCAAGCGTTCTATGCATTTCTTTATGTATAAAATTTGATATTACGTACAGAACTTGAGAAGACATTTCTGGGCGCATGTGCGCATTGAATTCTTATCCTCGTTCGTATATATTCGTATAAAAAAATGAAATAAAATTAAAAAGAGAGGCAATAAAGAAAAAAAAGAAAGAAGAAGAAGAAGAAGAAGAAGGCATGTTCACATCCTTTATTCCCGGTCGTTAGAGCAAAAACGTTCTCCATTAACGCTTTCTCCTTCTTCTTTTATACTACTGTCAGACGCTCGCTCTCGTAGCTGCGCCAAAGCGATATTAAAAAGTCCAATGTCGCATTATGCAGCGCACTGGCCACGGCAATAAAGCTAACTGCTGGCACACGTTACGGAAACCAGCTTTCGACATTCATCTTCGTCCTCGTCATCCTCCGTCCGCGTCATCTCGAAAGCGCAGCGAAAATGCCTCACCTGAGCAAATTCTTTCCCCCTTTCCTTTTGCTTTTAAACTGCACCATTACCTCCTTCAATCCTTTTTTCTTTCATATTTCACGAATTCCAATACTGAAAATCTTCAGGAGATTCCTCTTTATTGCAGAATTTCATTATTTTTCAATTTTCGTTTTTTTCAACTCAAATATTTCAACCATTCGGTTTTTCACTTCAATTCTACGAATATTGTTTGTACTATTTTTTATTTTTGCATATCGTGCCAATTTCATGTTCTCATAAATGAAAAATTTCGACTATACACTTTTTCTCTAGTTCACAATTTTTTCAAACTCAAAATCAAATTATATCTTCTCGAATTTTGATAATGTCAAATTTAATTTAATTTGTAGGTTTTGTAAATTTTAATTAATTCTGTTGTTTCTTACGTGTCCATTTTTCTATGTATCAAGTTTTTGAATTAAAAAAATTTTTATTCTCGAATATTATGAATTTTTCATTAGAAGAAAATGTATCTCAACATATCGAAAAAGTCTTTTGACAAAAAAAAACGATTTTTTTTCTACATGCTGAGAACAAGTTTCTCACTTTTCTCAAAAAAAAATCTTTTCCTTTCCACGTACCATCGAAATTTAAATAACGTATCGGGAATAAGATCGTCAAAATACTTCTGAGAAAATTTTACGTGTGTATTGGAATCGATACACGAGTTCCTTTTCTCTCTCGCTCGGGAAAGAAAAATAATTTGACATATTTAAAGAAGTTTGAATATCGCACGGGAAAGTTGCAAAGCGCTGACTCGACCCTCATTTTATTTTCTTTTTTTCTTTCCCTTTCCGCAGCCCTCTCGTCCTCATTTTGTCCGCCCGCAGTATCGCGAGATGACTTTTCCGCGGCGAACAGCAAAACTGCGGCGGTGAGGGTGAGAAAGCACAGGGAGCTTAAGAAGAGGGTGAAGAGAGCCTTGAGGATCCGAGTCGTACTCCAAGAGGGTCTTGTTGCGACCAATTTCAAAGCGATTTTTACCGAAATAAATTCACCTTAATTTAAGACTTGTAAGTTCAGCAATAACACACACTTTTTCGCTCTGGCTACCTCTTTTTTCTCTGCTTCTACCGTCGAGATGTTCTTTCAATGGGCAAGCGTTTGCAAACAATATTTGCTACGTATGCTCTCAGTATACACAGAAACTCAAGTGAAACTCTTCAAAAAATAAACTCGCATGTAAAACAGTATATTAATCGTGATACAAGTGTGGAAATTGAGTAAATACCAAATCTTCAATTGTTTATTGATATGCACAAAATAATTACTGTTGACCTTTAAATAAGACCAAAAGATTCCGGTATGCTCGATTCATATAGCAGAAAAAACAAAAATTTTATTTTCCACGTTTAGTAAAAAAGTGAATCAAAAAAATAAATTCTCAAAACACCCACAATTCCAAAAACAAAAATACACCATCAAATTAGCAACGAAAAAATAATATAAAAAATTCTGATATTCGAAATGGACGTAAAAACGTTATCACAAAAATTGATAAAAAAAAATGCGAATCCAATATGTAAAAAGAAAGAAAATATATGAGGCGTACAGGCAATGTCTGCGGTTCGCGATATCTCGGAATAGCGTAATATATATACGCGAGTCGCTGAGTCGTCGAGAAAGCCATGCAGCATCGCAGGGGATATTTTTTTGTCAGATACTGTGGAAAAGAAGAAGAGAGAGAAAGAGAGCCAGAGAAGGAAGGAAAGTGAGAAGAGGCGGAGGAGGGTGGCGGGTTGGTCGTGTACGCGTCCCGGCATGCATATTACCAATTTACGGCGGGGCCGTAGGAAAAGAGCGCTTCTCACAGTTCGCCGTCTCACTCGTTCGTGCGAGCACAAAACGAGCCGGCAACCCCTTTTTTCACCTTTCTCCTCATCTCGCTCTCGTCCTCTTGATTTTTGTATCCCGTGTGCGCTCTTGCACATCAGCGTAGCCTCTATATATTTATCCTGTTCCATATATCTGTGTACATATGTATATGTACATATATATATATATATATATATATATACACGCTCGCAGACGCTACAAAAGTGCGCGAAGGAAAACTCGCGGGGTGTTCGGGGTATCGCGATTCTATATTGGAAAATGGCGGCTATGTGTGCGCTGGAAAAGGGGAAAAATAAAGAGGAAGGTGAAGGGGAAAGGTGAGAGGGAAATGAGAAGGCGGAGAAAAAAGAGAGAATTATTCTCCATGCATGGGTAAGGAAAACGAGGAAAGAAAATACATATATATTATATATGTATATAACGTGTATGTATATTATTATATATTTTGTATATGAGATAAAAGTTCTCGAGCGCATGAAGGGAAGAGTGCGAATAGAATGAGAGATAAATTCTCGAGAAAGGGAAAGGAAACGAAGGTAGTGAAGATTGAAGGAGAGAAAGAATATTGGAGAAAGAGAAGGAAGAGGAGTGAAGATGGAATGAGACGGAAAAAAAGCAGAAGAGACAAAGGAGGACGAAAAATGTACATATATAAAATATATCAAGGGAAGAACAAATTTCCTGAAAAAAGGAGCGTAAGAGAGAAAACGTATAACGGAATATATTGAAGAGTAAGAAGGAATGAGAACGAAATCGAAAAATTGTGTAAGATGAAACAGAAAATATGGGAAGGGCGGAAAAGACTGGAAAAGGGTGAAAAATATAGAGTAATAAAAAAGGGACCGAGTCAAAGACATAGAAAATTTCAAGAGAAAGAGAAAGAAGGACGAATATGCGCAGAGCGAAAGAAAAAGAGGAAGAGAGAGAAAGAGTAAAATGCACGAAGTACGTCGCGCGTGAGCAAATTTGTTGGAACGAAAGGTCGGAGAATGGTGAAGAAAGAACTGTACTGACGGCTGACTTCTCCGAGCTGGGAACAAGAGTGCAAAAAAAAACGTCAAATAAGCTCTCTGGTACACCTAGTCGACGGAATACGACCAGGGGAAAGCTGTATAGCAGTTGGAGTAGCCGGAAAAATAAAATAAATTGCTCAAAATATCCAATAAGTTGGCAGAGACGTCGCTTGGGACGACCTGCTTGACTTTTTTCTCCATACTCACCCCTTCTCTGCCTCCTCTCGATTTCTCTTTGTAATTTATTTCGTAATTATTATTTTTTTACTAAAATTTTATCTTACCGAATTAATTAATTTTCTCTCCATACTTATTTGAATATTAATTGAAAAATCGTTTGGTCGATTCAATGGAGAAAGAATAAGAAAGAGAACCAAGTTAAAAGTATTAAAAATGGGAATAGAGAATTCGTCGCATATATCTCGTCACATTTTCTTCGATCCCTGCACGCACGGCGTTTCTAGCTGATGAAAGTAAGCGAATCTGAAAAGTATGCAGGGCACATGCGCTCGAGTTGTCCTCTTTCTCCCCAGTGTTCCCGGTCTGCGAAGACTCTCGCTCCTTTTTTCCTCCTTTCGCGTTCACGTTGCGGGGGTGTGGGCTTGCAGGAAGCCATGACTAGTCCGAGGAAGCAGGATATAGAACGCGGAACGTGGAGTATTGGATCAGAAGATATACGTTACCACCCCTTGGCTCGTACCTTCTTTTGCCACCCCCTTCGTCACCCTCTTTATCCCATCCTCTCCTCCTGCTCCTCATCCTTCTCCCGCCTCTCTCGCGGAATCTCATCGATATTACCATACATATAGGATGCCCTGTAATCTTCCCGCCCTCCCTCAATCCTTCTCGTTCGACGTACATTCAGCATTTGCTTCATTTTCTTTCGCTTCTCTCGCTTCTTCTTCTCTTCTTCTCTTCTGATTCTAATCATCCCCACTGCTACTACTGCCGAACGACGAGCTCTCTCTCTCTCTCTTACTCTTCCATTCCCTTTCAACCCCTCACACGTTCCTCTCTCAATCCCTTTTCCAGCGAACTCATTTCCAGATACGATCGTGAATTGGAAAGGACTCGTCGGAAAAAGAAATAAGTTTGTGAGAAGGAAAATATATATAAAAGAGACGGAATTATGATAAACAAACAAAAGATATAGAAAATAGAATTTTCAGAAAATCTTATATACATATGTTGATAAGGGTATATAAAGGAAAAATAAATAATGTAGGAATGAAAAGGAAGATATAGATATAAATGTCGAAAAATCATGTGTGAATGGAATGCACAAAGATATAATGAAAGAGGTAGGGGAGGGGGGGGGGCAAAATGGGGTACTTAAGAAAAATTTCCAATTCCAAGGGTTTAAATTTGCTGAATTTTTTGTTTTTTAATCACAATTGAAGGAAACAAATTCAATTTTCAACTGAAATAAAATTTTCATGAGAAAAAATTTTTTTTTCAGTTGTCA